>JAQFZX010001031.1:0-37672 GCA_034682405.1 Hydroisotoma schaefferi | reverse complement strand
GGAGGTGGTGGAGGTGGGGCAGGTGTAGGACCATAACCTGTAGGCCCTGGTGGGGGTGGTGGAGGTGGTGGAGGTGGTGGAGGTGGGGCAGGTGTAGGACCATAACCTGTAGGCCCTGGTGGGGGTGGTGGAGGTGGTGGAGGTGGGGGTGGCGGCGGTGGTGTGGTTGTAGTCATTGGACTAGGGCAAGTTGGAGGTGGGGGACATGTCACTGGTGGAGGACACTGAACTGAAGGACATGTCGGGGGAGGCAGTGGGGGTGGGCACATCTAAATTTAATGAAGTAAATCCGCATCAAAAATACTTTCAGGCAATAGTTATTCAGTCAGATACACTAGTACTACCAATATGTAAGCTTGCGTATCTATTATCTATGATTTAAAGATGTCAGACAATTACCGGACAGCTTGGAGGGGGTGGTGGGGCTGGGCAAGGAACGGGGGGTGGGCAAACCTGGATAAAAATTCACAGTTTTAAAAATTATTCCATCGCAAAATGAAGACGTGAATGAAATATGAAACCCATATTTTAAGGTACCGGACAGCTTGCTGGCGTAGTAGAGCTCACAGGAGGAGGAGGGGGGCTCATAGTCGTTGGAGGAGGTACCGGTGGGGGTGGCGGAGGTACCGGTGGGGGTGGTGGTCCATACCCCTGCAATCCTTGACTTCCATATGTCCCGATAAATTGCCCGTAGATGATTGCCACAGCGAGTAATATTGCCTGTATGAAAAAAATTATTTTCATAACACTGTACTAGCATATACCTAAGTTAAGAAAATACGGCTTACTGTTTTCATATTTGAAGATTTTTAATCCAAAATTAGAGTCTCGTAACAGATTTTGAAAATCTGAAATGCTCAATCTTCGTAAAACTTCAGTTTGGAAAGCAAGACAAAGTTTTACAATCTGATACTGATGAACTTGGTTTCTGCAAATTCCCAGCACACTTTATATACATCTACCCTAAATCGTTAAAATTACATGCCTAAGTAAAATATGCCTAACTAACTATCTAGCAATGTTCCAATGAGATGTTTAGCCAAGAGTCGCTTGAGTAAATTAATGTTTTAATCGTTTCCAAACATGAAGGCTTCATGATTATTAACAGACCAGTGAGTCTATGAATTCAAAATTATGTTTCCGGATGCAAACCTCAATCAGTTCTTAGTCCTGGATAACCTTACTTTTTATGCATGTACACATATCAGTTTCATTTCACCAGTATCAGTATCCAAGAATGATTCTCATGCTAAACTCCATTTGTTTCTTTAATTTATTTCATTGTCAGACAAACCATTAGAGTAAAAATTAAAAGTACTATTCACCATATAGTGAACTTAAAATAATGGTAGCAGTATGGTCACTTAATTTTTGTAGTACTTTACATAGCTTACGCGTTATAATTTAAGACATTAGACACCATATTTAGCAAAAGTACAAGGGGTTTTAAGCGTTATTGAAATACAGATTGGTAAAGAAGTTTTAGACGACAAGCTTTAGCTAAGCCTTCTTCGTATTCTTACTAATAACAGCGCGTTCCTCCAGATTATCTTTACTATCCAGATCTTTCATCATGGAGGTTAAGGTGGACACTGGGAACCTCTTCGATGGACTTACACCTCGATGAGGCTTTAAATCCTCGTTAGAATAAGATGACGAACTGTATGACGCTTGATTAGATTTAGCAACCGTCGATAGCCCATACTGCTCCTGACTGCTGTAGGGGATATCTTTTCCGGAAGTTGAACTTTGACCTCTATAAATATCTCTGGTCAAAGTCATTGATGGTTCAGCTAGAGACTTGTAAGATAGCTTGGGCATGTTGGACTGGGCTTTGGAAGAGGATGGATATCTTGATGGCGATGTTTGATAAATGGTATAGTCATCTGCTGCTGATAAGGAAGGATACCTTTGCTGACTTTGGCCTTCATGTACTAAATCATCGTTTAAGGACGCTAAACCGTCGATAGTAAATTTAGTGATTGTAGTAGGGGCATCAGAATATACGGGAGAAAAAGAGGAGGCTTGACCATCATAAGAATCAAGATAAGACGAGCTTTGACTTCCATAAGTGGATGAAGCGACTGCAGGGCTATTGTATGAGATCCTGACCATTTCAGCTGGGGCTGTTCTTTGTGCTCCATAACTGGAATCAGATACTTGGCTCCCATATGAAACTGGTGAGTTTTGACCACTGGAGTACGTGGTTGGATGGTATTGACCATCGTCAAATATTTTATCTCCAACCGATGAAGTAGTGTAAGTTACTCTAGTCTGATGTGGTTCTGCTGGAGTAATGGGTCTGAGGGCAGAATACGAATACCCGTCTGATTGGGATGGAGATCCATAGGAACCTTCCGCATTAGAACTTCCATATCCTACGTTTTGAGTACTATAAGATTGGTCTGCAGGCGCTGTTCCACTAGTATAGGATACACGAGTAAAGCTTGATGGAACTTGGAATTTTGAAGAAGGATTCTGGTAGTCTGAAGAACTTGAAGCTCCACTTGTAAATTTAACTTTAACGGCTTCGATGGGGGCTCCTGTTTTTACTGAAGTGTCCCCGTAAGAGTCCGACGATCTTAAAGATCCGCTTCCATATGAGCTTGCTGGTGAAGAAGTATAAGGAACTCCTACCTGTTCCCTTGGAACTGCTACCCTAATTGTATTGCTCCCATACGAGTCTGATGATCCGCTTCCATATGAGCTTGCTGGTGAAGAAGTATAAGGAACTCCTACCTGTTCCCTTGGGACTGCTACCCTAATTGTATTGCTCCCATAACTATCAGAGACTTGTACAGCGTTGCTTTTGTAAAAGTTAACTGGGGTAGAAAGATGTCCGCCACCGTAGGAAACTGATTGAGTTGACACCTGTCCATGTCCCCCGTACGATGAAGGGCTCTCACTGAGATAAGGTTGTTCCGCTCTGTTGACGACTCGTACTGCAGGCATTACTATAACGCTGTCGTAGTTGTCTGTGGATGTTGAAGCTCCACTTCCATAAGAGACTGCAGATGTAGAACGCTGTCCCTCGGGTAAAGCTGGAGCGCTCTGTCCCCCGTAATGTTGCTGTCCGCCCCCTGAGTAGGATACTCGAACCGAATCCACTGGAATTGCTTGTTTTAATGAATTGCTCCCATAACTATCTGCAGATGAGGATTGCACAGCTCCAGACCCGGACCCGTAGGAGACTCCAGGAGCAGAAGGTCCTCCATATGAAGAAGGTGTACTTTGTTTTAGACCTTCACCAAATGAAATTCTTACAGAATCCACGTTAGCAGAGTTTAGGGCACCGTAAGATTGAGGATTATTGCCAATTGAAATCCGAACGGTATTAGCAGGAACTTTATTCCTCACCCCCGAATCGCTCCCATAGGAATCCGGTGAGATTTGCACATTTTGGGTTTCATATGGTGTGTCAGGGGAACGGGCCGCTGTGTCAGGTACTACGGCATAGCCCCCCGGGGGACCGTAACTGTCTTGCAAGGATAGGTCATTGACAGATCCGGCGTAACTTCCTTGAGCACGTTGAACTGGACCAGAATAGGCAGACGCTGATTTTTGGCTTCCATAAGATTGGTCAGCGTTTGCATTGGAGCTGTATGATACTCGAACGGATTCAGTGGCTGGAGTTGAATAAGTTGATCGGGTTGACGTTATTGGCCCGTCAGACTGGTAATTTTTTACCGAGTTATAGCTTACACGGACCATTTCCACAGGAACATGGGAACTAGTTTGCTTTCCAGATCCGTCACTTTGGACCTGCCCATAAGCTCCGTAGACCACATCTGAAGGGGTGAATGGCAGGCTGATAAGGTTGCCTTTGGAGGGGACTACTTGTTGACTCTGATATCCTGCTGGAGATGACCTTTGACCCCATCCATAGGACGCTGAGGCAGGTTGAGGTTGAGAAGAGTGGGCAGAACGTATTGAACGGATCAGATCAGGTAGCGTTTCGTGGTTTAGAGCACGACGGAGTGGTTGAGAGTGGATTACAGTAACTGGTTGATGATCTTCGGGCTTTGTTGGAGATGATCGCACTTTGGAATACCCCCGGGCAGATGGACCTTTTTCTTCAGCGTCAGCAATGACGCTGTAAGTAGCCACCGTTATAAGGGCTAACACCACAATCTGTCAATAAAAAAGTTAAAACTAGTATTTAGTTCCAATCCTTAATATTTACAGTTTTTTTAACCATGCATTACAATTAAATGATTATTTCTACGATGATTCTTACCTGTTTCATTATGAAGTTGGTAAGCTTTTCAGTCTCCGGTGAATCTGAGTTCCTTACTGTAAACGAGCTAAGAAATGACAACTAAGGAAAACTCAACCGTTTAATGGCTTTTATAGTTTTAGTTCAAATCCCCTGGATCCTTTTCTCATAAGCATCAAAGTTCTTAAATCCACTCATGTCCCTTATTTTCATATCCTGGTCAGGGTGACCTTCGTACGAAGAATTATCTCGAAACCTGTAGAGCTTGGGAGAAAACATCCTGGAGCAGCTTCAGGTAAGAGAGGTACTGAAAGTTACATTTGTTAAAAGTGAAAGCTTAATAGTCAAAAGGTACAGATCCTAATCACAGCTCACTTTAAAATTTGGAAGATTTAAAAATATCGGTAAAAAGCGAATACTTTACATAACAGGACTCAAAGGGATCATCATGAAGGGTTCAATTATGTACTGTGTAAAAGGTATGTCAGGGAAATCTATACGACATCCATCTTTAATCCCTTCTGAAGGTCGTAGTAACTTAAAATAACTGTTTTTGTAGTATTTCTTTGAAGAACCTGAAAGCATATTGAAATCCTGGAAGGTGTGAGATTTTATCTAGGTTCATTATTCAATTCCTACATCACGAAGGTTAAAACTATCCCATTCTACAAAACTGTATTCTTTCTATCCGGATGTAATAAACGAAATTGATATGCATATGTATTATAATATTATACTGGCGCATGTAATTTAACTATATTGTTGATAAATGTTCAAGTTATTACTGTAACAAGACAGGTTTCAGTCTCATAATCTATTGTAGCAGATGGACTAATATTAGAGTCAGAATTACAGGTAGAGAAGCTCAGGTATTCTAACGGAACTTTCGCTTTCTTTGACAGCAATAGGTTTCAGAAAGTGGTTCAAGGTAGAATTTAGATTGTACCCTTCCATTCTTCAGACATTATATCTAATCTATGCCATCGTAGTTTATTCTGAGTATTGATGTTATGACGGAGTTACTAAGTTGAAATTGTGGTAATATGCTGATGGATGAATACCTAAGGTTGTAGGTTAATCGGTCTGTTTATTCTTTACAGCTCATACATCTTTAATGAGTAATTTTCTGTCGTCTTTAGCATATTATGGTCGATTAGGAAACTACTGTTTTAACTATGGGTCAAAACTATACCGTATTCGGCGTTTGATATTGGAAGGAAGGATGCTTAAACTATTTACAATAAAACATTAGACATGTCTAAAGTCGTTGAATGCGCCTTTTGCAGATGATGTTTATTTTTAAAATTCAATCCAAAGATGAGCTTGAAGAAGCATCAAAATTTCTATCATCCGTAGTATTATTATTGGGAGCATTACTATTAACCTTATACTCCGCTTTACCACTACCACTGCTTAAAGTATGAGATGAATCGTAGGGATTAGTGCTGCTGTTGTAGCTTCTGCTGTTGTTTTGAGGCTGTTGTTGGAATTCTGAGGGGATATTTTGACCAGATCTTTCATCCATTTGGGTTTGATTTATTGGAGGGGATGACTGACGATTAGTGGCATTAACGACGCCTCTACTCCCAAACCCTTGACCGCTCAGGTCTCCCGTCTGCTGCGGAAGACAGTGGCAGAATGATGGCATTAATGAGAGAATATCTTTCATTCCGGCTACTTGTTGACTTTGTTGGATCATTGCTGCTGAAAAACTGTAAAATTTAAAGGATTTAGAAATTAAGTATTTTTGAATTCCACTTGAAAGATTTTCTAGGTTAAAAGGTCATGAGTTTAGTAAATATAATTATCGTAGGACTTTTGACACTTTTCATATGAAACTATAAGCAGTTAAAATAATATTTATAAATGAAAAACTGACGTCTGAGCTGCAAGTCGAAGTCTCTCCGCACAGAAAAGCTGCCTCTGGTCCAAAGCTTGTTGCAGGGGCATGGACAAAGGTTCGCAGGAACTTTCCGGGGATGAAGAGACAGAAAGGGGAGGACTTGGTGGGGGCACACTCTTTGGCTGACCTTTGTCCTTAAAGTCTTCAGACTGTGGAACCACTGCCGTAGAGCTTCCAGTAGGGCTGTCCGGTACGTTAGCCAATTCTGGGGAACTTATTGGATGAGCCCCTGTATAGGTTTTCCAACAAAAACCATGATGCCACATACACATTATATGAGACCCATCAACTATAACATAAAACTAAAGCTAAAAGGCATTTTAATTTCTAAATATGCATGCATACATCTTCGTATTTAATCCAGTTCTCAGTTCGTACCTATTGATGGAGGTCCCATCCCAAGGTATCGCATTCGCCAAGCTTCTTGCATAAACTGTAGTCGAGCATGCTTTCGCCATTTAGCTCGACGGTTTTGAAACCAAACCTGAACCCGAGCTTCGGATAAGTTTATCCGTAATGCGATTTCCTCTCTCGTCACAATATCTGGATATTTCGTTTTACTGAACAAATTTTCTAATTCTGCTAACTGCTGGGCTGTGAATGTAGTTCTGTTCCTTCTCTTTATAGTACAAGCAAAAATCAGATAGTTATTAATTTTTTACGATGGCAGATCAAGCTTCCCTTAAATGGGTAGTATAATTCCATATAATTCCAATAGACCCATAATTCCATGCATTTCCTGGAAATTGTTTTTAAAAGATGTTTCTTTAATTACCTGTCTCCGCCGGCCAAACATGTATTCTTCTAGGAACATGTCTCCCGTAACTGGACTGGGAATCGTTCCACCTTGCAAAAATGGGTTGGCCATGGTTATGCTTTGAAATAAATATTTTTTTGGAAACTTTGTTCGTTTCTATGAAACGTTTGAGGATAATAGAAACCTCAGAAACTTTATTTACGAAAGGTTCGTCAGTTTGATGAAAACTGAAATCATTTTACAGAATGGGATTGGTTTTATACTCCGAATTCGGATCCGTTTGTCTCTACCCTTCAAGCCGTATCAGTAATAAAGAAAGACGTTTATCTTGCATAAGAGATAAATCCGAATTTTTATATAATGATCTCAATAAGAATCTAGTGGTTGATGAAATGCAGATGATATGAAAGTTGATGGGATTCAGGGAAGTAGGCATTTTAACATGTTACGCATTTCATAGATTTGTAAAGCAATGCAAAAGCAGTGTAATTTATTTCTTCTCAAACTCCGAATCCGGGAGGGTTGGCTTTCCTGGTACCCGGCTCCACCTAGAAATTAGCAAAGCCCTGCCCAATTTAACCCTCTCTTTACATTGCATAGAATTTTGTGTTACTTTGCTTTATTGCAGTATAAAAATTGGGTAGCAGTGCAATACTAGTTTTAATTGGAAAATACATTTAAAAAATAATTTGGAAGTTTTTCTAAAATTTACTTTTATTTCATTTATAAAATTTGTCTTCACTTTAAACATATTTTAAAGGAAAGGATGAAGTTAATTGATCATTTGTTTGCATATTAAACTACTGTGAGATTTATATGATCTGAAACTCAATATATTATTGCTTTCCCTTAAGTTTGTCCACTTGATTTGATTCAGACTTAATTCCGGGTTTATTATAGTAATCGCATCAAAAGACTAAACAGAACAACAGATTTTGGGACAGAGAACTACTATTATTTGTCCCTTTCATAAATTCAATGGGTGAAGAATGAATGAATTAAATGAAGCTGGATGGACATAAAAGAGGGTGAAGTATTTATTGTTGGCTTACAGGCAGCAGGTTGTCGAGAGGCGTTTATGCTGACAAATATATTTAAGTGGATTGCACTTTAATTGCGTTTTGTGATATCAACATTTATAATTCCTTATCTTGATCGATACAATACAAATAAAATGTCACAGGAGTTAATCTGTCAGCCTTACTTAATAACTAAATTACATTGTTGATTGTCTCATCTGTTATCTCTCAGTTTAATTTGATTCATTGAATGATTTTAAACAGTATGAATGACTATAGAATGGTATTGTGTGGATAATTTGTAAGGATCTTTTTCAGTTCCAAATAACATTAATAACCTAACTTTACATAAAATAATATTCTCAATTCAGAACGAACACGTAAAAATATAATGTAACTGCTTAAAAACCCATGAAAGCTACTGGTCGAGTCCATGCAAAGGATAAGCGACATATCTTTCGATAAGTACATTTTAAAGGACTTAACCTTATTGCTAGCCACAAGGACGAATGTGCTTGAAGATAGCAAAATACTAAACCAACGCCTAAAAATGCATAATGCTTGCTGAGATCTTTAAAAGTCCAAAAAATCTCATAGAAGCTATCCAGATTACGTTTATAAAAATTCAAAAAATCTTTTAAAATGAGTGTGCGATTGCGATGAATACGTTAAAATAAAGAAAGAACGCTGGTAAAAAATTAATTTTGAGATTGGACAGAGAAATAAAGAAGAAGGATATGAAATGAATAGAATTGAGCTGAACAATACCCAACTCCGCCCTGTGTTGTCTGAATTTAATCAATCAACTCGACGAGGGAGGAGGATCTCTCTCCGAATAAAAATATAAAAAAAACCCTTGCCTTCTTCATTGTCTCATCCTCTAATAATAAAATACTAGAACTATACCAACATGAATATCCATTTATATGAAACAGTCGATCTTTTTCGTATTACGAGATGATGATAATATCATCGTGTAAAGAGTTGTTCTGAGCGAGGAAGCAAGGAAAACAAATCAGAGAAGTAATTAACTTGGACTCTCCATCTCTAAGAGTTTCGATAAAGTCCCATCTGGCTCGTGCAAACAATTCAATCAAGCCCTTAATTTCCCCATCTAATTACTCACAAAATTCTTTTCAACTAGGATAACAATGCCTACTAGTTTACTTGGAATCCTATTACACAAAGAGCTTCCAGCAGTCTATGCTGCTGAGGTAAATAAATGCAAAATTTGGTCATGTAAAGCAAAGCTAAAGCAGAGTTTTGGAATGAGTTACCGAAAGTTTTTGGAATTGCATGACTGTTTCCGTCTCTAGACTGAAAGTATGAAAAATATAAAAGACAATTCAAAGATGATCTTTAAGCAAAGCATTTCTTTCTTAGGTTGTGAAGATGATTTTCTATGCATTTTTATCTCTCGCATAACACCAAGGAACTGGAATTTTAAGTGGTATCATTTGCTATGAAATAGTAGGGACTTCTGCTAGGAAAGAGTGGAAACCGTTTAGCTAGACTTTCGCTAAAATTAAGTGACTGAAAATCTTTCTAAAATCAAAACTTTCATCAAACGTCTATTAACATTTTATTTCACATATTATAATTCTCTATACTGCGAGTTTTACAATGACTTGAAATACTACAAAAACATAGTTAGCTACGATGATTCATATAAAGCGATTAATCCCCTAATAAATCTGTAGCCAGAATGCAGGAGTCGAACTTGGACTTTTTACACGGTAACATCAATCTCAAGGTACAGTTAACTTTGCCATCTTACAAAGAACCAAAAGAAGATGATTTCTTCACTTCATGTACGTCGAGCTTTCTCTCAACTTTACATTTTAATCAACCTAACACGCATAACAATAACACAATGGAAATAACCAAGGGATTTACCTTATATTTCCTATCTAGGTAGCAAAAATACTTTTATTATTGTCTGCTTTCCATCTCAAAGAGAAAAACCTACCGCATCGGATCTCACAAAACTCGCTAGTTAACAATAGCTTCATCTTTCTATCTCGGTGATCAGACAAGAAATTTCAATCATAATAATTTTATGCGAGTACAAACATCTTTCATTCATTGTGATTTTTATTCCTGCTACCCCCAGCCCCTTTCGAAAGACTGCAGTTCTGTGTTAAGGCCCCCTATTCTGCCTGCAATCTCTTTGTCATCCTTTTAAAAACACAAAAAGAATATTCATCTCATGAGAAATTAAAACATTCTACTTTGACTGGTTACTCAACGGAAGAATGATGATGAAAATAATAATAAAAAGAATAAAAACTTTTACCCGGGTATCAAAGAAACCCGGATCGGATTCACTACGAGAATTCATCTCCATTTAATATATGTTGTTGTATTAAATATTCAGTCATTCATTTTATAGTTGTTTATGCAAAATATGGAATAAAAAGTAGTTAAGAACGGGGTTGAGAGAAAGTGCGAGCCGAGGTAATACAACAAAGGAGCTTCACCACTCAACCGGATGAAAACGGGATTGAAATATTTCTTTTATATTGAAGATATACATTAAAAAAATAACTCAGTATTCTTTAACAATCCTTAAAAATTACCAAAAGTAATCATAATCAGGAAGATAGGTAAAGGTATTGTATCCTTCTCCGTTGGGAAATCTTGGTGGGTTTTGTAATTGTCAAATGATTGCATGAAATCTTGGAACTTTTCATTCTGGTAAGATTAGAGTTTTTCGAGTTTCGAGAACTAAAGTTGAAATTGAAACATGGACTAATCAGGCCTTCCACCTTGTCCATGGATTTATATCGGATATGGTTAGGTTTGACTGAAATGCAGTAATCGTTTTATCATCGACCGTTTTAAAATCCAAATCTATATTCAATGTCTTTAAGCGATTGTTGGATTGTTATAGGAGCTAGAGGATTATGATTGAGCTCTAATTCATGTCCATTTAGTAGTTCAAGTAGGATTTAATAGTCCAAATTCAACCTATTGCTTCAGGATTTGAAATATGAACAAATATAAAACGCTGAGATTAGAAATAAATGAGATAGACCAGTTTATAGGATGTGAGATTATGAGTCAAAGTAAAAATCTAGTAGTAAATAATACGATACGATGCTACAGCTACACTGGAACTTGAGCTGAAATGGACTATCTTGTGTTAGTAAAACCAAAAATTTAATTAATGAACTTTGGGACTACGCTTTAGTAGTTATTTAGTTTCGGTTCGTTTATTCCTTTCCCTTCAAAAAGAGCCTTTTTAGTCCCATCCTAGAGTCCCTTTTGTCCAGTGGTGAAAAGGCTTTTATAGTGAACAACTTCTTCGCTAAGAGATTTTATTTAGATAGAAAATAGCAAGGAACATGCCGATTTCTAATACCATAAAACGGACCCCATCCATACATTCCCCCGTATCCTTATGTCTATTTTCATCCGTATGTATGTAGAGAGAAGAGAGATCTCAAACGATGTTACAGAAGCCGTTGTAGAAATGAAAGTAATTTGTTAGCCAAAGTACCCAACTTCAAAACATTAAAGATTGAAAAAGAAGTTTGTATTTTGTGTTGGATGGGAAGAAGTATTAGCTAAAACCAACAGAAGTATTCTATAGAAAGAGTACTAGACATGGCATTTTGGGTATTCAATTCAATTCATCTCAACTAGAAGAACATCAATTCAATCTATGGACAAAGTTAGTGGTTGCTCTATTCATCGTTGCAATCAGGTTCATCAATGCATTTACTCGTTCAACAAGGCCTATAGCATTAGGCCTGGCAGAGTGAAAGTGGATGAAGAGGATGAAAGATTCGGGAAATCGGAAAATACAACAAATACAAAACCAATTTCACAAATGCGTTTGATCATCATCGTGTAGCCGTATAAAGGAGAGTCAGGAGGAATGCAGACCGTAATTTCAGGTTTATAGTCCCCGAATAACTTGTATATGTGGCTTCTTCAAAAATAAATTGGAGTTTTCAGGAATAAATCTTCACTGAGAATTATAAAGATGTAATTCAATCTTAAATGCCAAAATACTATAATCCTGTTTTTGTGTAACAGCTAATGTATTGCTGAACTTTCAGATTGTGGGTTTCCCCTTGTTTCTGATTATTCACTCTTTTATTATTAATAATGTACACAAACTCTTTGAGTGCAGTTAATTTATTGGTATATGATTGCAGAGATTTTGGAATAGTCAGATTAGTGCATACTAAAAAAACTCGTTAAGCGTTGTAATTTCTTGCCAGAGTTATTACTTAGTGCGGAAGAAGTCCTCTACGCCATGTTTCAGGATAGAACGTTCCAACAGTGGGTGTGCCATTGAGGGAGTAGTACCTTGGATTCTCTACAGTAAAAGTTGGCCATACTGGGTAAACTTCCGTAGCGGATGGAGTTGGAGTACTAGAAGATTTTAATGTACACGCATATATAGTATACATGCAATTTTTTCTCATAAGCAAGTAGTGAAATGCAATTAATCTATTAAAGTTTACCCGTAAATAGCATAGTTGACAAAGAGTTGAACGTACATCCGAGAAAATGCAATATCCGGAAGTGTAAGGAGCACAGGGAAGTTAAACATGTACATAAGGTCATCTAATAGTTAAAATGAGACTTTCTTTAACCATCTCATATTAAACTTCAATAATCCGCTTTTAGTAAATCCTTTTAGACGTTATTTTTACCAGCATGGGTAATTCCTCCAGAAAATGGTGGAATGTCTCCCCCAATGATGATCTCAATAAGTGGAAATATCAAGTTCCACAAACTGGTCCTACTGGAGTGTTCAAAAGAGTAAAAATACACGGCAGGAAGTCTTCTGCTTAAGATCTCTGCAGTCTTGTAGACGGGGCTTTTCATGAATAATACACTGAGCATCTGTAATTAATGGGTACCCAGTTTGGCTTTTATATTCATGTCTGATCACTGCAGAAAATGCATTGAAATTGTCGTAACTTCTACTCACATCCATGATCTCATAAGTAATTTCGGTGAAGTTGTTTCTCGGATTTCCCGGAGGAAGAAAGCCAAGGGATAAAGCTTGAGAAACGGAAGCTCCATTAACAGACTCATCAACTCCCCAAGTACCTAACAAATCTCCAATGAGCTTATCATGGACGTACTGGGGGCTTTCAAGAACTCCTTGTGGTCCCAAGGCCAAAAAGTATGCAGCTCCGAGTAGCAGGCTTCCTTCGTTTTGAACTGCTCCAAGCAATATAGGTACATTTGGTAAGGGTCCTGTCTCGAACCTGGATTAGGTTAAAGGTCATATAGGTTATAGGTTACAGGTTATAGGTTATAGGTCATACAGTTCTAAAGGCTCGGCGGTTAAAAATGCTCCTGGAAGGTCGGGCTCAATAACTGGAGAGGTTCCGAGCAAAACAGCTTTTAGTTGACTTGCTTGGGATCCAATCTATATAAAATAGTAATGAATTATACGAATCTTTTCGTTTCTGACCTCAAAAAAAGCTTAACATTTTATATCATTTGGAGGTTTTTCTCACAAAAACTAACCAGAAGGTAAAGATGGGTCTCCGCAATGGCCTGCCATGAAACGTCCTTTAGGCAACTAACTATCGCTAAACTAGTTGAAGTATCAGTACAGTTCACAGCTTCAGCCAAGCGTTTTGCCTGGAGTTTCGGGTCTCTATCCATCGACCACTCGGCTATAGCTGTTCCTGACAGTGCAGCAACCTGATTAAATAATCCTATATAATGATAATGAATAAAGACAATTAGTTACCTTCGGCCATAGTAGAATTAAAACGGAAATAAACACAATAATTGCTTACCTTGCGCTATCGGCGATATAAGCATGAAAGTTGAGGCAGCAGCTCCCGCAGACTATTAAACCAATTCATTGTTTCCACTTTAAATCACACATTATTAAAATGTATGTATTGGTAATGGATGAAGCATCTGTAAAACCTATACCTCTCCCATAACAGTAACTTTGGTCGGGTCGCCACCAAAATTTGCTATGTTCTCTTGGACCCACCTAAGTCATAGCATAAGGAGATTCCGTAGGTTAGATAATTAATAAGGAGATTCCATAGGTTAGATCATTAATAAAGAGATTCCATAGGTTATAGGTTAGATAATCTCCTAAAATTGTACCTTAATCCTTTGACCATATCCTTCATTCCCATATTACCTGGGACAACCTCATCGCCAGTTGATAGAAAGCCTAAAGGTCCCAAACGGTACCTGTCATGGAGAAATATAGCCTCTTCGTTAACTAAATCTTTAAAATAGTTGTTTTCTGTTCAATCTTGTTGAACTTACTGTACTGCAACAAACACCACATCCTCCACAAGTACTTTGTATCCTGTGTACTGTGAACTTTGGCCAAATAGGAAACCTAAAATAAGGGAATCAATTACTACAGATATACTTGATACAACTAATACTTGATGGAACTTATGTGGGTTTCGAAAGAATGCATGCGTTTACAAGGCCAACTATTTATAATTATTATCACCTCCTCCATGAATCCAAAACATGACCGGTAAGGGTCCACCGATTCCATTGGGAGCCTTTTGATGGAATAAAAATATCTTTTAGAATTGGTCATAATTCATGAAAATGAAATGACGACTTACCCTTTTGCTGTAAACGCTTATGAAAAGGCAATCCTCCTCAGCGATTGTAGTATTCGTTAACCACTGCGGACATGAATGCGGCTGGGTAGTTGCATTCAAGATTTCTTCGCTGCCCCACCCATCATAGGTTTGAGGGGGCTAAAATTGATATAAAGCTGATTTTTAAGAAATATATTCAGGTAATTTAGACGCAGGGAATGCTCTAAGTTTTGCAGTTATTTAAATCTTCATGAGCAATTAGTAGTACCTGAAAGCGGAGCTCTCCTACTGGTGGCTTTGCATAGGCTTTAATTACAGACAAAAATAAAAATACATTACATGATTGATTTATTACGATTATTGGTATCAAATGAGGGTCTTAGGTAATATTTGAAATCTGGAATTATAATGAACTTTTACTTACGAATTCCAAGATATGCATACATGGTTTGAGATCCTGCAGTTAGCAAAGTAGTGCCTCTAATTGTACCATTCTTAATCTGCACAAAACTATCAGACTTGCCTATTGGCTCAGATTGTTCTGCCATCCATTGTTTTACCAACGGGTCGTCCAAAATGCTATCGCTACTTTGTACCGTTACAGTGACAAAAAAGCTGAGACAAAAAAGAATGCTAAAGAGGGTTAAAAACTTCATGGTGGACCTCAACTTAACTATTTGGAGATGCTCAATCCGAAAAGGTATTTAGAGCAATGACAGGAGTAGAGAGTAAGCTTAAACCCCTTCAAAATGGCTGATTTATTGGGCCACCGTCCACTTATATAACTTGATTTTTGACAATCGATATTGTCATTGTCAATCAATTATGTGCACTCATCTTATGGTTATCATTCAGCCAAACCGTGCGACTTAGGGAAAACAAAGTGATAACAATAACCAATTAATGATAAGAATTTGCACACCTACTCAGTCTCATCATATCATGCATTGCAGTTGCATTTGATGTAGGTATTTAAGTTGCAAAAATATTGTACAGTCCATCAACGTCCATTATTGCAGAGGAGATTGAGTAAAAAGTATCTTTGACAAAAATCCAATCAATATGGGTTTATTTTTATCAACGTATTTCCCTCAGTTAAGGAGCTTACATGATAACGGGAGAATGAGCATATAATGCCAATTGCCAGTCAATCAAAAATGTTAAATCCTAAAAAATGCTTAGCTTCAATCATTCAAAGTTCAAAAAAAATTATTTTATCCTTCGTACAGAAATTCCCCCTATGCATCCAGTAATCTATTGCAAATATAGCATGATGAGGATTAAATACTTCAAATGTACAATGCATGAAAAGATAAAATCATAGTTTGTAAAACATTCTTGTAGGTAAATAAGTCAGAAGCAAGAGCAATCGTTTTTGTTTATTAGCAATTTATTAACTCAACAAAATATACTAATAATTCCTCTGTAAATTAAAGTTCTTATTCTGCCATAATTTATTATAAAATAACTGGGATTAGCTAGCCGAAAAAAAGTATTTACTCATATTGTTTTACTTGCTTGAAAACACACGATTTAACATCTTAAGTGCATGTCTCAGAAAAATATGTTTGTATGCACAATTATAAGACCCCTAATTCTTCTTTAGCAGTTTTATACACAATAAAACTTAATAAGAACAACATCAATTGGTTCGCAGAATTATAGATTCCACAGTAATTTGTTGCGCCACAGAATAAAGTAACTTACAGAATAAAATATCAATAATATACTATTTTAATGTACATGACATAGTAAACTATTTTTCAGCAGCCAAATCCTTGCCAAACTTGTTAATATCCCCATTAGTCAAGATCTCGGCTTTATTACCCCCACTTCTGAAGGTATTTGCGACAATAACTTTTCCCAATAATGGAACATCCACACTAAGACATCTCCAATGATCCAATGGTTTCAAAACAGCTCTAAAGAACCCTTCGAAATACCTCGCATGTTCCCGTTCATCCACTAAAAGCAGTGCAGGTCTATGGGTTTACAAGCCATATTATTAGTCTATTCAATTCAAAATAAGTGAAAGTAGCGGATAATAGTGATAATGATTACCTGTAAATTGACAGCTTCGAAAAATCCAACTGAGTCAATTCATCCTCCACCTCTCCCTTTGTCTATAAATAATCCCAATAAATCCATTATTCTACTACACTTTCAAAATAAATTTAAAAATTAAATTACCTTTGAATACAAAGCCCAAGCATTCTTATTAGCTCCGGCTGAAGAAACAAGGTGGTAATGCTTACAGCCCCCTGTTTTAGCCAGTTTTGCAGAATTTACAACGTAGTCATGGTCCACGCGATAAAAGCCCTCAGCCCCTGCCTGAGCCCTGGTAGTTCCCAAGGAACAAAACCCTACATCATACCCTTTAAAAGCGTCTGAATGCTCTGGTAGTTTTTCAAAATCGATGATCCTCTCGTCAAATTTGTCATATCTAGCATCCTCGACCGGTGTGGGTAATGCTACTTGCCTTCGCCCAATTAATGTCACTTTCGTGAATTGTGGAGCCTCTGCTAAAGCTTTTATAATCGCTTGCCCCACAGCCCCTGTCCCCCCCAGGACAAATGCAGACAGATTTTTCTCCATATATAATGCTGGGTCGATTTTAAACTCTAGGCTATCCCCAACAGAAGCGTAGTAATAACCGAGACTAAGTGCGGTGACTAGTGCGAGGAGGGCTCCAGCAGTTGAAATGAATCCCATGAAAAGTTCAAGCGTTTTTGGTTGATTTCAAGTTTTTTTTATCTCAAAACTCAGATTGGCAATCGTAAGTTCTTGCATGCATGTATGTGCAGTTTTTAAATGACCGTAGTTTGAACAACCCTTACGGTGTATATTTACAGGGGCGTTGACTTAAGCTCTCAGATTTACGTCAGAAAAAAATTGAATTTCCAAGAATTTCCGACAATTTTTGACGAAAAAGGACCTGATTAAGGAAATAAGACGGAAGTTGTTGGATGTCCTTTTGGCAAATCGCTATCTGTAAAGTTATGAACGGATAATTAGACATTTAAGTTAACAGCTTGGGCCGATTACTTATTTTTAATGGACTTTCCGCATGACCCGGATGGGGTCAAGGGTCATGGATGGGTTCATTTATTCATGGAAAAATTATACCCAAGCTATCGCAGTTTTGTAAAGTATTTTTTTATATAATTTTTAGCTAGATTTCAACTCCTTTACAAGTATTTTCAATTTGAACATTAATTCCGCCTTTAATTTAGGTTGTGAATACTTACTATTATAAAATTAATTTGGACACTTGTATGTTTAATCGTTTGCTAATTGCTCACCATTTTAAACATACATTTTTGAAATAATACACTACTCTTCGACTTTAAATTTTTACTTGATTGCATACTTGACAACTTGACATAGGTAAGACTACCAGTCAATTAGCAGAACGTAATCATTATAGGATATGATAAAAAAAAATATGGAAGCTCTGAAGTTATCTATTTGTAGTCGTAATTCTTAATTATATTCATAATTATATTTTTTTAAAACATAAGAAAATACCTTCTTCAGCCTTTGGACACCCTTTCAGCTGTAAGTTTGGAGTAAATACAGCATAGACTTGTGAAGTTAGTATGGGTGTAAGTTTCCTTATTGCAAGTCATTGCAATAAGGAAAAATCCTTGGAAATGGAAATACAAATCATTAAAAATTCATGGACGATGATTCGGCAAAATATGCTTTCCTTATGAAACTGTACTTTTTGTAGCATTTGCATTTGCACTGGCCATAAATCACTCATGCATCCATCTCATGTCTTAAATATAGGAAACTATGAGTAAAAGTATCGAATGGAAACAGATTCATTTTAGATAATTTTGTAGCTAATACAAATTAAAAAAAAGATAACTCAACTTGAAAAATTTATATCCTATTCTTAGGCAAAACTACACATATTATGGAGAATTCTTTCCGTTTAAAAGTATAACATTTTTACTCGTTTATCAGGATTTTGCATGACTTGCGGAAGACTCATGCAAATGCATTTCTTTCGCATGAATGAATTTGTATTGGGTTTTTAAGGAATAGCAAAAGGAGGCCTTTACCTTTACAAGGCATTATTACTTTGTACTTTTAATTTATTTTTTGGATTAAACAATAAATCCTGAGACATTGTTTTGAAGTTCATTGTTGGCTTTCTGAACCGTGAAATGAAAAATACATTTTATGTTGGACTTGATTTCATGGATCACTTTTTAACCAGATATCCTTGAGCTTGAGCTTACTTGAACTCCTCTTGTCTTGAAGTTTAGCATGAGTATCGTTTCTTCAAGTCGTTTTGCCTTATTTAATACACGTCTATTCCCCATTAATGCTTGTCTTAACCCTTCTTCCAAGAAGCAGCTCGTCCATTAAAGCAATGCCTATTTTTTTTATGTAACAATCTGTTCAGAATTACATTGAATGCCTGCAAGCAGTTTAGTATTGTATCGTATTATAAGTCATGCATGCAAAGGTCTGAATCTTCATCATACAAACTTTCTTAAGACGATTTACCCACACGAGAAAGTCTGACAGGGTTTATTTATACCGACTGTCAAACCCTTGATTAGAGTCACATCAATTTAGTTGTATTTATATCGGCATCTCATACTTTAATTGATAATTAATCAAGAGTTTTAATTATGATTATTACACTCGGGTTATTAGCTTTTTTATCCCTAAATTTAGTCATGATTTGCGGAGATCCTTCCACAAAACCTGTCAAAAAGGTACTGGCGTTTGGGGGTAATGGATTTATTGGTAAGTTTGATTAAGTTGTTTTATAGCAAAATCAATGTGCATTATTTATAAGATTATAACTTATTGCATAGAAACTAGGCAAACTGGCCCTATAAATGTGCACATTGCTGATGAATGTGCTAAATAAGTTCATCCAAAGCTGCCTAGTCCCAGTAAATATGTACTCAAAATATCCCAAAATTGTGCATTTTCAGGCTCCGAAGTACTCTACCAATTATTCCAAGACCCGAACCAATACTACCAGGTCACGCTCGTCTCGCGTGGTAACTGGTATTTCGACTCTGAGACGCGGATAAAGCCCCATTTACACAAACAGATAATCTGCGATCGAGAAGATTCGGATCTGGAATTCTGTACTGATCTCATAAACTATGTAAATGAGTCAGAAAAGATTGACATAGTTCTAGATTTCTCGGGCTACAACCCTCAAGTCGTCCAAGCAAGTTTAGAACTCCTGCAGGATAAGGCTAGCCTCTATGTCTTCATCAGTTCGGATTCCATTTATGAGGTTTGCAGATCTTCCAAAGTCCCTAGAATTGCTTTCGAAGATGACGATGTCAGACCTCAGGATGAGGATGAGCAGAATGCACTCAACGATGCAGATTCGTATGGAAATGACAAACTTTTGGGGGAAGAGGTGCCAGAACTTTGTCCTTTGGAGTTTCTAATCTAAATTTTACTTATGCAAATGTTTCCTAAACTTAAAAATGCTATATTTAGGCTTTGAGAAGTCCAGAAAATAAAATTCCATATATTATCTTCCGACTTCCGGACGTAATTGGTCCCAGAGACACAACTGATAGATGGTGGACGTACCAAATGTGGATTGAATTTTTTCCATTCTTAAATGTAATGTTTTCAGATAATTTTGGTCCTGCAGCTTATGCGAATAACTGATAACTTTAGTTAACCTTTTGACGATGTTTTAGGTTGAAATAAATGTCCCAACGGAAATCAGAACCTTAAAAACATCGTACGTGTACGTTAAAGATGTAGCAAAGGCTGTTTTACTATCGCTCGATAAGCCGGATAGCTGGAACCAAGTGTACAACCTTGGTTTAGATCAAACCTTTACGCTAGCAGAATTTATAGAAGACCTGGCTAAAGAGATTGGAGTGAAAGTGGCGTTTAATACAGGGGAATTTAATGTTTTCCCATCCGTAACACGAGGGGCAGTTAGTATTGATAAGGCCAAGAAGGCCCTTGGGTTTGTCCCAACAAAATGGGAGGATGTTCTTAAGGTTATTATTATTACATTCATTATAAGTAATTAAATCCTAAGAAATTGTTAAAAACAAAGCCCCATTTAATAGGAATCGGTAGTTTTCTACAAAGAAGGCTTTTTCAAGTTCCAATCAGAAAGGGACGATGCTGCACATCAGGCAGGTTTTTTAGAACATTTTAGAGGTTTCTGCAAGTTTATTTCTGTAAAATTAGTCAAAACCTCTCACGTTTAACAATTTAGCTGACAAGATTCGTGGTTCCAAGACACCGGAAAGGAGAGTTCCTTAAATTCGTAGATGAACTGGTTGCGAATCCTTCAATGACCGTGGAAGATTACGGTAGCTAAATTAACCATCAGCGTTTTAATTACAAAGACTATAAATTGCATGATTTAACCTTTTTATAGTTAAACAATCCACCCATCCTTTGGACACGGATGGTATCACGGCTGACCAACTTTTTGAAGAAATGATGCATAGGACTGAACTATAGTCACTTCTGTCCCAAAGATCTTTCAAATTCCTCAAAAAATCCATTCCATCCTGTTCCAAACCCACCAGCAGAAACTGACGCTGAGGGCTAATCCCATATTCAATTTTATAACCACCCCCCCCCCCCCCTAAACATGGTCTCGATCTTTTACAATCTTAAACAGTTTCAAAGAATAAACATTAAAAACTCTAAGTGTTATGCTCTTATAAACATATCGTTATCATTGCAACTTGCAAATTGCAAAGTAGAATGCATTGCAATTGCATGAAAACCACGAAAGAGCGTCCATTCCATTGCCTTCACATGTCGTGTCATGAAATGAGCCATTTAATTCGGGAATTATTACGGAAAGAGAGGCAAAGGCAATTATTCCAAGACGATACTTTTAAAACGCCATACACCCCAGGGGTATTATTTGGGCTTTTACAGCTTCAAATTGTGAAACTAGGGAACAAAAGGTACTTATTCCTATGAAAAATTAAAAATATGAGATGACAAAGGGTACCTTTTATAAAGTCTTATAACTGCTCAACTAACATCACAAACAATGAGGCATTATTTTTTTCAAAACTATAAAACTACCTACGAATTAATCCATGAAATGCACACTTTTCCAGGTAATTTAGGCATAAAAAGGTTTAAAATAGGGAAAGGCTGCATACAAATAAAAATAGTTTAGAGGAAAAAAATGATGCGACTCTATGAACGAGGTAGAACGGTACGGTAGAAGAGCTGAAACAAGAAAACAAGAACGAGGAAAAGGAGGCAAGAAATCATTCAACTTTTTACCAAAAAGTGGGTTTTTTTACGTAAAAAAAAAGTAGTTTAACTTTAACTTTAGTTAAATAATTAGATGAATTATTATAAGTTTAATTTAGGTTAATTGTTATTTAATTGAGTTCTTGATTAATTGAAGGCTACTTAAGTTACTTTTTACGGTTTTTCTGTGTATAATTGAACATAAAATTAAATAGTGTTTGGTTAAAAGGTTAAATTAAATCTTGTGAGATTACACAAGGTAATAGGACCTGACCTGTTTGTTTAAAGGTCATAGGTCAATTTCAGTTAAAAAACAAATACCGTATTTTCCGTTTTAATTACTCCCCCGAAATAATTCCCCCCTCCGGTTTAATTCCCCCTACCTTACCATGTTAAAAGTCCTATCTTGCATTAATAATAATTGTTCCTTCGAAGTAATCAAGACCCAGCCAGGGGAATTAAAACGGGAAATACGATAAACCTTGACTTTTTTCTGTACGATATGCGTAATTAATAATAATTAATTTTTTTTTGGACTCTAGTAAATCCCCCAATATAAATACTGATGACCGTCTCTACCGGTCGAGAAGAGGACTTGAGGAGGTCAAATAGTATGTCACTAACATATTCGGATTTCTATTATAATCACGAACCTGATGAGGACCTTAATTTAGGAGCACTTCCAAGGGAATTCCAGGTCATCCAAGACACCCAAGTCCCACTTCTGCAGGTAAGAATATATATGTATTGTGCAATCATTAAATCTGCTGCGGTGGAACCTGAAAGTAATTGTTAATATTGTTCTTAGACTGTAGAGAAATGTGATCAAGATTTCGTGATAATTGCCGAGTTTTCCGAGCATATAGGACCTTCAGTTTTGACTACTATTCCTGTAAATACTTCGGACAAAACTGACCTTAAGCTGGATGACCTTGCCGTCCATCTTATGTCTACGGATTATCAAGTCAATCTAGTGTAAGCTTGTACTTTGGAATAGAAAGTATCTTGGTTTGGTATTCATGAAATATTCTACATTTTTGATTATTTTGACTAGTAGTGGCCATTTCAAAATATGCGAGGACACGCAAGTACTGAGGAAAAATGTTTTTCAAGATATCCACGTATTTATGCATTACTTTACATTGTATGATATAAAAGCTAGAGGGTTTGTTAGACCGTTTTGCTTCGGCTATGTTACTAAAGACCATGTTAAGCTTGACAAAAAACTGGAATCTCTTATCCATGAGTTTGACAAAGTAAGGGGGTTTTTTCATTATTGGACTTGAAGTATGTCGTTTTTAAGAGCACTTATCGAATAATTTACTTTTTCAGATGGCTAGAGTGCTAAAGTTTTCCAACAGGAAATGGTTCTCTGGAGAGTTAGAACAGTATTTGGAAAAACTAAGCAAAGCAAAGGATAGCTTTATTCAAGATCTGACTCCCAAAAGACCTTCCGTAGATCATGATACGGATTCAGAAGAGTTGTTTGCTTTTGATCTGGAAAGTGAAGACTCAATAGAAGACCCCGAAGCTATTACGTTGGATCAGATTGCTCATCAATTCTCGGAAATTGAAAACATTTTAAGAACCGTAAAAGCATTGGTAAGCTGTCGTTAACTTTAACTGAATTTTAAAATAATCTGTAATTTTATTCAACTATAATGTCTACGTATTTATCATCAGGAATCTTCATTGTTTGACGCTGAATTACAAGAGTTGTCTTCGTGTTTGACCCAACTACCAAATAACTCAGGACTTTTGCAAGCACTTCAAAAAATGCAGGTTGTATACGTGCCCAATGAAAAGCAGCATTCCATCGAATCGCTAAACATTCCTTTAGTACACCCTTTAAAAGTAAAGGGAGAATCTCTCAGGCCGTTGACAACTTTAGGTCAGCTTGGGACTATCAATCTTGTCTCCAGACTTTATACCTTATACAATAAATATCAAGTAGATATGCTCTTCACGGAGATGAAAGAACTTACAAATGACTTTCGTCATCATTGCGAACAGAATAGAGCTTCCAGTTTACAAAATCTTGACCCTTCTTGTAGTTCAGAGAACTTTGTACCCGAATCTTCGACATCTACCGTTCCGTCACTATCACCGCGGCCTCATAGTAGCCTTAGTTCAAGTTCAAGAGAAAGTTTTATTTCGGCAGTTAACTCTCCAGCTTTACTTTCAAATCCCGAAATAGCCCTAATTTTAGAATTGATTCATTCCAATACTCCTGTAGTATCTGATAACAAATCGGGATCTTATCATACGGTGTCGGAAGAAGAATCAGAGTCAAACATCCCATGCTCTTTCAGAGTGAGTAATAAACAGTACTTATGCTAAACAATTTTGATTCGTCATCAGACAAATCAGATTTCTGATTGAATTTATTCTTATTTTATTTTAAAGAACGGGACTGGGACAGATAGCAATGGATACTTATCCGCTATAGGATCTGTAGAAAGCATTGTACCTAAAAATGGCCTGAATTTTAACCTAGAATCTCCACCGAGAAACAAATCTCCTAATTTCTCTGGGAAGAGTCCGAGCAGTAGTATTAGTCAAAATACATCAACCCATCAAAGTACTAGCTCATTAAGCCAAACTATGTCCAGCGCCAGCGTCAGCCCTTCCACGTGCCCTGTGCTACCCTCTGCTAATCAAGACAACAAAGGGGATGAGTTAATAGACAAAACCCCTTGGTGGGTGTACGCATCAAAAAAGTTGGTTAGGGGTCAACCTGGCTATGGAATCTTAAATTTTTTCATCCGATACAAGAAGGTAGCTCACCATATTTTATACTCTATACTCCTTGGACGACCAATTATACTTTTTGGAAAAGAAGATCAACGATCCAAAGTTGGAAACTTAATATCCGCTCTAATACCCTTGATTCCATCTTATCCGTCTAAAACCTGGAAATTACTGCGGTGGCATCGAGGGATTTTAGTGGCTGGGCACCTTAAAGATTATAAGTTAATTGGACTGTGTATTCCCGAGAGGTTAGACGTATACGATCTAATTCATCAAAGAGATATCGGGAACTATACTATATTTAATGTGCCAAAGAAAACCATCTTAGGACCAGCCTATTCTGGCCAACTGTTAAGTGGGTTCGAACCTTTATGCAAGAAAACACTGTCTAATTCAGATGTCAGCATCCTTAGCTACTATGGACGAGTTGTGACAGATATAGAAACAAAAATATACATGTTTAAATGTTTAGAAGAAACGAATAGAAAGGACAAGAAAAGAATAGACTTTAAAGATATGGATCTGAGAGCTTCTGATATTGATATGATACGATATCTTGCAGGACTCATCTGCGATCCTGATAGTGCTGTAGATATTTTTAGTTAAACTGGTAACCCTTTTCCAATACTTATTGTAGTTGTTTGTATAATCGGTTATTACGATACTTAAATACTTTTGTATGCCTCATATACGCCTTCAGTAAGATTGAACTCTATCAGATGTACGGAATGTTTGGTATTATTTAAGGCCAAAAAATGCCATTGTAAAGCGTATTTAACGAAATAATTTTTATTACCGAGTGGACGATTCTCTTCTAATGAGAGTATACACTAAACATCGCTTTAAATATATATTATCCCATCCTTAATTTTAGTTAATTTTACTTGAGTGTCAACTAAAAGCTGTCGTTTTACATGAGAGAAGGAGCGTCGCTGTGTATGACTTCATAAAATATTTTACTAATGCCACCGATTCACGTTTCTTTGGACTGAAAATTGTAGGCATTTTTTAGCTTTCATATTTAAAATCTACAGACAGTACAGTACCTAGGTTAAGTAGGCTCATTTACGGCTGATGAAAAAAAGTTCTGATAAGATTCAAACAGTTTAGTTGGTACATTCTTTTCCTTAAAAGAAGTACTTCCCCACAACTTGATCAATATTTAAAAAATGACGCAACACCCTCAGCTTAACATTTAACCTCCTCTACTCCTGTCCTAAGGTCATATTACGTTTCCAACAAATAAAATAATATAAAATCGTTAAAACATCGATGACAAAGTGGGCAAGAAATTCGTTAACAGTCCTGTGAAACAGTTTAACCTACTTCTCTGCATAAATTAACTAATAAAAAGTAGAGATTAGAAAATACGCTGATCCTCCAAAAATAGGTGTGATAGTGTATCTTCCGTTTCAGTCCTTTGATTGATAACAGCATCCGCTTTAGCTTGCCAAGAGTGATTATGATATTAAAAATACCTTGTGATTCCAACAACGAACGGAGAAACCATTTCAAAGTAAATACAAACACGGAAAACATAACAAAACTGTCAAAACACACCAACTTGGTCAAATAATGTTACAAGATTTCTTTCCACCGGTGCATGAACTATTTGCCGCATCGTTGGGAGTTAAAAACTTTAATTTTTTCGATGGAAACTTAGCAGGTAGACTTCGGTACTGGGTTGAGTAGCGGTTCATAGCGTATGACTTTAAATAAGACTTCAAATTATTTGGTAAAGGCAATTGGTCGATACCGTAGACCTGATAAAATATTTGAAACACTTAATATTTCAATAAGAAATCAAGACATAAATTTAATCGCAGCCGTTATCTATTAGAAAATCATACCGTAGTGTGATTGACAATGGAGCGGCAGCAAAGCTCTTTTAACTGTAGTACTGTAAGTTAATTTATAATTAATTTTCATATCACACACAGTTATTAACATTTGATAAAGGGACCGTTTACCTTTGTTGGACCGCCAAAGTCTTTCCATTCCATTTCGCTGCAAGGCCATGCGACTCAACTCCACAAAGCTCTCTACAATATTAAAATGACAAAGGTGACTGACTTCAAAAAACCCCATCTTGTGCTTCGATGCATACTGCTCAGCGTTTTCTACAGAGACTTGACGCTTAAATTCCAAGTGGAGGCGATTTCCTATGAGCACTTTCGGAACTCCAGGAGCGTGCTGTAGATTAAATGTTATAAACCCTTAAAAACTGTTTGCAATGCTAGTTATCTCTACTCGGCGTATATTACATATTTATATTATATTATGATTCTCGTTTGTCTTAATCGTTTCCACACCTCTTCGACCTCCTGGAGCCAACGACTGAGTCCATCAAAAGACCATTGATTAGTAATATCATATACAAGCAGGATTCCTTGAGCCCCTCGCGAGTACGAGCGGAGAATAGTACAAAAGCGTCCTTGCCCCGAAGTATCCCACACTTGCAGCTTCACCTTCTTCCCATCCAGTAATATCGTTGTAGTTTTGTACGCTGCAGGGCCTACAAATAATTAAATAACCAAGGTCAACGTCACAGTTAAAGTGTCAAAATAAAGCATATTTAATATCTGTCTGTAGATATCTGCTCTACTTACTCGATCCAGAACAGAAAGGAGATTCGTTAGATCCATCTTGAAACGAGTGAACTATTTCCTGCTTCCCCACATCGCTATCCCCGACCAAGAGAAACTTCAGCAGATAATCGTACGGCTTCTTTACTCGACTTCTTTCCGATAAACTCATCTTTCTTTCGTTTATTCCAATCCACAGCTGCGGCAGCTCTGCTCAACCTACGCTTATCAGCACGACCACGACCTTAAATCGAGACGCCTGCCGTTGACCGTGACCTCTGACCCTGACCTTTGACCTGTTTAACCCCAATGTCAGTTAGTCTTCCCAACCCTTAAATTAAGGGCTGTACTTCCTCTCCATCTCCATTATAGTGCCCCTTCCCTTTGAGACTTTCGCAATACACAAACAATAAAAAAACGTATCCCCCAAACGCTCTTTAGTCCCCGATTCCTTACATCTTGTCCTTTTTAAACATAAATCAGTGAATCAGTCACAATTTAGTCACAAACTTTCCAAAACTCCTTGGATTATTTATTGTTTATTTATTTTTATTTGTAAATAAAATAGCTAAAAAATTACTTTTGTTTGGATTTAACTTCGCAAAAAACACTTGTTTTGTACTCAGATGCGAAAAACCCCTTGGACCATCACAAGGTAGCTCTTGTTCCGGGGTTCATCGATACTTACTTTATTACCATAAAGCTTAAACATTTATGCATTTACATTTAATTTAATGGCATTTTATCATCATCATTGTTCCCAGTATTAACTTCATTTAAAAAAACATGTTTAAAACCCACTTTTTAACTTAAAACTGTATTAAAAAAAACATGTCAAACTAAAAACGCAAAACGTACCCACAATCAATACCTCTAAAAAAATTGTAAATCTTTTTCATATGAATTTGAGAGGCTTAAAATCCAAAGTTTATACTCCGCCAAACTTAAAGTTCAAATTACACGTCTTCAATATGTCAAAATCTGGACAGATTTTTACAATCGCAATCGCGTTTCTAACTTCAAATCAAAAAGTTAGTTAACTTTGACTTAAAGTTGCTAAAGAAGTTAGTTAGTTTTTATAAAGATCTCGACCATTTTGGTGCTAATGGTGGTTATTTTAAGTATTTATTTAGGATTAGGATACTAGGAATCTCTCGCAATACCAAAATTTGAAACCGAAACCAAAAAAACCGAAAAACCGAATTTTTTCTAAAACAAAATGTCAAAAATTACCTGGAAATCGGATCTTTCGTCGATCCTTCTGCTCCTACTCCTGTACGTCCTACAGGGCATCCCCTTAGGTCTTATAAGTTCCGTACCAATGATCTTGCAAAACCGGGGTGTAAGTTATGTAGAACAGGCCAAGTTTAGTTTTGCATATTGGCCGTTCAGTTTGAAACTGTTGTGGGCCCCGATAGTGGATAGCGTTTATTCTAAAAGGATGGGACGAAGGAAGAGTTGGCTGGTTCCTATGCAGTATTTAATTGGGATTTTTATGCTCGTGGTCAGTTATCAGATTGAAGAAATGGTCCAAACCGCAAGTGTCAACTTCCTTACCGGCGTATTCTTCATTCTCAACTTCCTGGCTGCTACTCAGGACATTGCTGTGGATGGCTGGGCCCTTACGATTCTTAGCAGGTGGGGGGTTTTAACAGGAATTTATAGGAGGACGCTTAAGCGTTTTACGAGAAAAAGCGTTCTTAAAAGGGTGTAATGAAGCGTTCAGTGGCAAAATTATTGGTAGGCGGGATTTTTATGGGATTAATTAGAAGACGCTTAAGCGTTATTGTGGGGCGTGTGAAGCGTTATTATGGGGTGTGTCGGTGTGTGAAGCGTCATTGTAGGGTGTGTGAAGCGCTATTATGGGGCGTGTGAAGCGTTATTATGGGACGTGTGAAGCGTTATTATGGGGCGTGTGAAGCGTTATTGTAGGGTGTATGAAGCGCTATTATGGGGCGTGTGAAGCGTTCAAAGGGTGACGTTACAAAGCATTTTGTAGGCATTTGTGACCTTACCTTCGCCGTTTCGTTTAAATATGTGTATCTGCTTCTGCCTGGAAATGAATTATAGAATTTGTCGGAAGATTTTTGGATAAACATTTTATTTTTTTGCAGGGAAAATGTTGGTTACGCGTCCACGTGTAACAGCATTGGTCAAACTGCTGGGTATTTTCTGGGCTACGTGGTATTCTTGGCATTGGAGTCGAAGGATTTCTGCAATAACTATTTGAGGTCGACGGCGTTGGACACGGGAATGGTGACTTTGGATGGTTAGTCGATTGTTGTAGTAAACTTGAAGTAACTAAGTACTTAACGGGGCTTTAAACGGTGGAATTGACGTCTTTTGTAGGATTTCTCTACTTCTGGTCGTGGGTATTTATTGTTACAACAACGCTGGTGCTACTGCTGAAACGAGAAGCTCGTGAAATTGATCAAGTTGGAAGTATGAAAGAGAGTTATCAGAGTTTGTTTCAGATTTTGAAACTCAAAAGTGTTCAGCGTTTGTGCCTATTCCTCATTACTTGCAAGGTGAGATTTCGAATATAAGAATAACCTTTTCATATAATAATTCTCGTGTCACCTGCAGAGGGTACCCAAATTTCGTTTTCTATTCATAATCCGTTTTGGGATTTTCAGATTGGTTTTGGAGCAGCGGACTCAGTATCCGGTTTGAAACTGGTCGAAGCGGGTGTGGCAAAGGATCGATTGGCAATGCTGGCGATTCCTCTGATTCCTTTGCAGATTTTACTACCTCTGTTCATCACAAAATATACGGCTGGAGATCGTCCTATGACACTCTTTATCAACGCCTATCCTATTAGGTTAGCAAAGTTCAATATAATATGGTAGCATGAGATTACAAGTTCAATTTCTTCTTTTAAACCGTTAAAACCTTCTAGATTACTTTTTGGATTCATTTTTGCTGGTTTGGTGTGGATCACTCCCAGTTTCCAACTGCCGGACAAGACGTTTGGTTCCAGTTACTATGCTCTTTGTCTGTTTATTTATGCATTGCACCAGGTATGCGTATGCAAATTCGTTGTTCGGATTATCAACTGATTTAAAGATGTTAAAGTATAAAAGTTTTTTCGTCTTTCCATAATAGATAGCCGTTTACTCCATGTTCGTTTCTATTATGGGGTTCTTTGCCAAAATAAGTGACCCCAGTGTAGGTGGAACCTATATGACTTTACTCAACACACTGTGTAATCTGGGTGGGAATTGGCCCACAACGCTAGCCTTGGCTTTGGTGGACCCCTTGACGTGGAAAACATGCCATGGTACAAAGTCTGAGGTCAGTTTTATATTTAATCAAAAAGCTTACTATACTTACCTAGAATCTACATGCCTATCTCTATTTCTATTTTCAGAATTGCGAGACTTCAATGGATGGTTATTACGTCCTATCTGTGATATGCGTTTTAATCGGATTTAGTTGGCTTGTATTAATTGGAAGACCTTTTGTTAAAAAACATAGTGCAAATCAACAGTCACAATGGACTCTTAGCCAGAGTAAATTAAAACAGTAGATGTTTCAAAACCTATATTAATTACAAATAAATGATATCTACTTTTAGTTCTGCTAAGCGTTAAAATCTTTGCACGCTTGACCCTACCCTATTCATATTTTTTCTACAGTAATTACAAAAGGAATTAAAACAATTCCAGGTAATGATACAAACACCGAAATGACGGAAAAGCTGCTAACTACAATGCTGTAAAGAGATCTGAAATGCGGCACAATAAGTTTTGAAGAAGTTGGATATCTGTGATATTTAATTGACTGATAATACCAGAACTTCCCGTACAAATCAATATTTTAATCTTGTTAGTTAAGATGTTAAACCGGTTTAAAAAGAGTACGTAAACAGTAGTATAAAAAGAAACTTGGGTAGAAAACTATAAATATGCCGTCCATCCGACGAACATTCTACACAAATTGTCCACATTTCTAGCTTCATCGATCAGATAAGCCACGTACGCTTCAACTGATAGTTCTGTATTTACTTCCTTCGTGTTATTCCGGGCCGAACCACTAATCCTGTTTTTAATATGCTTCATGTGTTCCACCGCTTTTACATTGCTTACTTCTCCTAAAAATACACAGAAACATCATACTAAGAATTATATATAGAGGAGCTAAATATAAAATTTCCCCCATATTTGTTTACCTGTTTTTGTTTTATTTGTGCTCTGTGGATACGTTCCGTTTGAATGATTGTTTTCCCATTCTACTAAAGGGTCAAAAACGAACGGTCGAATGACAGAGAGAAATATGCTTTTATGCTTACGAAAAAGATCCAAAGTGATTTCACAGGATCTCCTGAAAACTCCTTCCACTCCCAGCGGCCCCATAGCTTCGACCATGTTTTGAGTTAGCCGAAAAGGTACCCTTTCAGGAATATCAAAGGTATCCCCCTGCGTAATATATTTAGTTTATAGAAACATTTCTTCACCCATTCACTTTCTTATGAAAGTAACTTACCTTATTGAATAAGCAATTAAAATCGACGTGGACAATATCTCCAGTAGATGAGTCCATTAATATATTTTCCCCATGCCGATCTCCTAGGCCAAGAATGAAGCCAACAATAGACATGACGGCTGCTGTCCGAACATAACACATCCTTGCTTTGTACCTAAACGGAAAAAACGTATTTTAATCATTCAACTTCTACGCCAACCGGTGCGGTTTTAAAGTATATATGATGCATGTAAATATTTTACCATGACTGAGGATCATTGAAATTGTTAAGAAACCATTCACTCAACACTGGAGGATGAGTATTGACTAATCTCTGAATGTACTTTTGACGCTTCGCAGGTAGGGTATCAGTGTTATCTGCAATAAAAGTTTAAAAATTATAGTCTTCAACATTACAGAAAAAGCAATCCGAAATTCCGAATTCTTAACGATAGAAGCGGTTTCTTACTAATGGCTCCTTTAACCTCTCGCAAAGGAATTCCTATTCCCTTCTCTCGATGAAGAGACATAATAATCCCTCTAAGACCGCCTAAGTTAGGAACCCATTCTAGCAAGCCGTGCTCTTCATTTAATGGGGTTACACCAAAAACACGCACATTCAGTTGACGCTGGCGAGACTCTGGGTTCCGATAAAGGTACCAATTCACTACGCTATTCACTTCCATAACTTTGTAGTCTTTCCTAAGATCATCATTTGCCTTGCACAACAACCCATATCGCTTTCCATTAGACCCGATAATATTAATTCTTTTTGGACGTTGCAATGAATGCATGACTTCAAACGCATCGTCTATGCCGCGTATGTATACAAATTTTCTAAAGTTTGCCAAAGAAGATTATCAGCGTTAAAATAATATCTTCATAAACTGTTTCACTAGTTGTTGAAACTTACTGTGGAAATCCATTATGACTTCGATGCCCTGTGCCCTTTAGTGGTAAACAGGGGTTTAAAAACATATGAAAAGGAATGAGTACCTCGCCAACTGTTGATTGCATGAATAGTTTCACAAGATCTTTAGCTACTGCTTGCAGACTATATTTCTATAATGGAAAAAAGAATTTATACTACACAAATTTCAGGAAATAAACACTTCACGAAAACATGTGCCTAAGAAGTACATAAATAAAATACCTCCGTGGTTTTCGGTACATTCTTGATACAAAGGTCTATCAATTTGTCGGCCAAGATGGTATAATCTTTCACATGGTTTCTAAGTATCAAACCTGCGTTCGAGCCTGCTTTTTTCCGTCCCACACTTTTGTACACTTCCTTGCATCGATTCTTTCGCATTTCGTATGAAGACTGAATAACCAATACAATTATTTAGAATGATAGATGAAACACCAAAATAATGGAATGGTCCATAAGAAGTACGAAGAGCTTACTTTAGAAACGGCAATAGTCATCCATAAAGCTTGATGTGGGTGAACTTCAATAATATCGACCAGTATTTCTTTTAAAAGCTCCCAAACTGAAGAATTGGCATGACATAAACGTGAAATAAGCTGCGAAAATGCCGTTAATAGCACATACTTAGGAACTTCTTTCATCAACTTTCCTATAAAAGAGACAAAAATGCATTACAAAAGTTCGCAGTAGCTTCTATACATTCATATTACGGTAAGCATTCTACGATCTTACTTATTGACGCATTCATGTCTTTTACCGTTGCGTCCCAATCGATTGGTTGACTTTCTCCACTAGAAGTAGAAGAACCGCTACGTGTGCCTTTACTACTTTCTCCGGAATTCGATCCCAAGGCAGCGTAATCAAACCATATTGACAGCAAACGAGGTAAACTTTGATAGACGTATTTGCATCCGTAGAAGAGAGATTGTGAGTAAAATTTAACCACTAATGATTGAATATCTCTAAAATGGGAAAAAAAATTTAAAACCACATTTCACGGTAAGCGTAAAATCGAAATTCAACTAGAATGAATGCTCATACGAGGGGTCTTGTCTTGGCTTCCCTTCAGCATTGCTCCAAATTCTATCGTAATAGCTTCCAAGTGTGAAAAAGTTCTTTTCTGACTCTTTGAAAGTTTCTGCAGCACCACGATAATTTTTTATATTTGCTTCAAAATCAAGTAGCTGCTGTTCATCACATAGCTGAGCGTGCAGAAGCAAAGCTTTGCTGCAGAGCTTTCGTTTTTCTGCCTGTCCAGTCATTCCCGATGCCGATTCTTTCGACCATTCAGCTGCTAGAGGAAAGTATTGCGAGATACAACTTGAAAGAATTTGAATCGCTTGCTCTTTATCTCCTTTACGCGAAAGCAACTTAGCGTGTTCAATTAAAACTTTTGGCGAAGGATAGTTCTTTGCCTCCAAAATGCAGTTTTGAGCTCGAGTGAAATTTCCGATTCTGAAAAACATTTCCGGTTTCAATTGGCGTATGGATTTAACTTAATTTCATCAATATTAACTGGTCTAACAATGGTAATCTTTCTAAAAACAGGTCTATTTACTTGCTCTCTACTCGCGCAGCGGTAAGCCAACAGTCCCTGATAGAATCATTTATGCCGTCTAAGGTACTAGGACTTGAAGATGACGGAATTCGAAGAGACTCCTTCAATGTTTCTAATAATGTCTTTAAAAAACAAACAATTTATGTACAACAGCGTTCTGAGGATTTAAGAAAAAGAGTCATGAAAAAATGAATGACTGACCTTTCGAACATTTAACACCGGATCTACAAATTTTTGCGATTTCAACATGACATTTAGTCTACAATTCCATTGGTCATTCAAAGACTGCAATTTATCCTGCGTATCCGGGGAGTTGTTTGAAACTAAAACTTGTTTTAACAGGTTGATAACTTGCTCTACTTCAGTTAACACGTGGAGCTGAATAACGTTAGGATATACTCGGTCGTAAGTGTTGCTATCCTTCGCAGCCCCAACAAGCGGACCCATCAACTTGACACGGGTGTCGTTTAAACATTTTAATCCCGTATCTAGTTCTAAATTCCGGATATTACTCAAGATTTTTACGATAGTCATGTTCCACGACAATGAAACATCTTCAACTGCATTACGACTTCCCTTGGCGCCCTTCTGGAGCGCTGTCCAATCTCTTAACTTCCACGAAGCCTCAACTTGTGCTTCGTGCAAAGCTTCTTCCCAATGTGGACTTAAAACGTAACAATTCGTAGCATTACATTACATCAAAGTAAACTTTTATTTATAAATCGTTGAAAAACGATGCATTTAAACACTTACTTCTTAGAAATACAGCCTTTAATCAACGTTTCCGCCTTTCTCGGTTCATCAACGCTTAAATACGCTTGAATCAGGCCATTATGAGCGATCAAATCGTTTGGATCGATTGCCGTCAAACATTCTAGACTTCTGATGGATGCCTAAAATCCAAAATTACGATTTTAAAAGTCAATGGGATCAGATAAATATAAGTAACCTAGTGTCGGGCGTCGGGTCATCTACTGTTATGTAATTACCTCTAATTTCCCTTTTGCAATATCTTCTAGCACGATTTCGCTGACGGTTGGCTCACGTTTCCTCAGGGTAGAAACCCCGATAACAGAATCCATATCGTTCAACGAAACGTAGAGTTGCTAAAATTCACGGTGATTTAAATTGATAACTGTCCGATTAGAAAAAAATGTGTGTACTAAGAATGAATAATTGAGATCATTACTTGAAGATAATTTAAATTATTCTGGAGCCTGACTGGATCTTGACCAAGATCTTGCTCAACATAGAACAGTGCTCTTTTGTAGTCCTCACCTTGGAAAGCAACTTGCGAGACGGTGCTCTGGTGGAAAAAAATTACGCATTGAGAGTAGACTTAACTTTCAAAACTAAAAGTAAAGCTAAGTATCTTTAAACCTACCAAAGGTATCTGCTGCAATACTTGAGTTAAGGCTTGAACATTCTCATCAGAAAAACAAGGAACTATACGTTCGAGATTCTGTCGGGATTTTGAAGATTGGTTAGCTCTAGCAAGGCCTGCTTGTCTATTAGTGTGTCTAATTCCCCGAAAAATGTGGTCAAAAACTGCGAATATTTCCTGAGTGACGCGATGTTGAAAGACATCTTCGTCAAAGATTAGTTTCGTCTCGGGCTCTGGAGTACCCATTTCTGTTTGCACTTCTTTTACTGGCAGGAGCATTTGAGAATTCGCTTTCATAGCGTCTTGCGCGATCCGTTTTTGTAAAATATTTTCGATTTCTTTTACAATATCCTGCTTTTGTAGCTGTGTACCACCGATAACAGCAAATGCTACAAGTATAGACAAACAAAGCATAAGTAGACATAATAAATTCAAAACTATTTATACAAGACTAAACCACTTTAATACACGCTCTTACTGGCAACATATGGAAGGAGAAAGGAAGCTATGCGATTATTCCTTGCTATCATGTACTTGGAGAACTTAAACAAGTCACTGGCTGGAGAATCTGGGTTGACATAAGTCATCATTAATGTCAACCAGTTTGACAACCACTGCTCATAATTCTTCCCATTATCCGAGAGATAGATAGGACACTGCAAATCTAATTTCGGTAGTTCTTTTTCCACTTTGTATTTCGAAGAAAACAAAGGCTCCACCATCGATCTCGCGGAGCCTGATAAGGTATGCCACACAGGGTTCGTTTCTTCCCGTTCTACTTTAAAGTGGGGAAGAATCTGTTGGATGAGGCAGGCACAATAATCAAAATCTATCGTATGCTCAGCTTCCTGAAACTCCCTCACGAGCAAATCCAAATAGCGCGCAGCAAAATTAGGTCCTTCAACTGTGAATGTTGGGCAAGTTTTCGAATGAATTTCATCTTCATCTACTTTTTTGAAACGGTAAGGATCTACTGCACCGAGACCACCGAAAGATTCCGCGAGAAGGATCAGCATTTCGGTATCGGCATCACGCGAAGCGTTTAATAGAGAAGTCAAAACCTGAGAAAAACATTTAGAACATGAACATGTCTAACTTTTATATCGGAAAAAAGTGTTAGTTACATACTTGGAAAATGACTGGATGCTCCCTTTCCAGTTCCATGTGAACTAGTACATGATCCTTCAATAATATCTTATGTAGTTTCCTGATCGCTCGCAATCGAATATGAGAATTTTCATGGAGAGATTCTTTTACAATAAGGTCAAAATAGTTGCTCCAACAAGCTTGGCTGACACAAGAAATTATTCTTTAAGTAATCTCCGAAAACATCTCTGAACTCTCATTTAGAATCAAAGGAAATATTCACCTTAATGTAGCAATCGATAAGGAGATCACCTTCTTAACTTCTGGATCAGCAGTGTGATCTTCGAGAAAATATAAATTTTGATAATGCTGCAATGTAAATTGTTTCTTTGTGCATACGAAGTAAGCACATAAACTATCCACTTGCGAAGGAAGAGATTCGCGTAGGTTCAGAACAGCAGCGAGGATTTGAACCGTCATTTGACTAAGCGCAGTATCTTCTAAAGTGAATGCAAACGTTTTCCAAGCTTCATACAGCAAGTCATGAAATTCGACTCCCAGTGAAAACAATGAGTTTAGAGTGGTATAAACCTGTGAAAAAAAATTATGGATACGTTTAAAAATAATGGACTTCAGACCGTTTTTGAACTTTGTTATCATTATCATCCATACTTTAGTGCGATTAGACGTCACCCTTTGTTTTCCAATAAAATCAATAAGAACCACGAAAGATTCTAGTATTCTACGTTTGGTTTTAATAGACTCGAGTCGACTGTGCAATTTTGAGTCCACATGCACAAAGAATCCCATCAAGTTCTTGCTAAGAAGTTCTTGCTGTAAACAGTAAAGTAAACTCATAAATGGTCCATTGCAGTACTCTCTATCTTGTTTACTTAGTGATAGATATTAGAAAGAAACGAATAGTGGTAAGATTACAATTTCCGATCTGCCAACAGTCTTAGCAGTACTTGGGCCACTACTGTTAGTTTTGATTATATCCTTACGAAGTAACTTAGGTATGGACAGAATAACCTTGTCTTTTCTTTCGTTAAGATGACACAGCATTTCATTTAAGGTACCCTATAGCATTATCAAGCGAAAGATTACAATTTATGTAAGTCACTATCATATCATTAACCCTTTGATGCGGAACCACGTCTTAACGCGTTTTATTTATCGTTGCCGTGACGCGGACCCACGCCTTAAGACG
>JAQFZX010001030.1:0-37701 GCA_034682405.1 Hydroisotoma schaefferi | reverse complement strand
CCCCCCCCCCCCCCCCCGGCACATCGACTTTTTGGTAATTCTTGACGGCCAGGAGGTTCGAACCCCCGGACGAAGTTATACCATGTCGACTCCTCCTCCACCCAGCCAGGGTGGCCCACAATTGTTCTTCACAGATTTATGTGGTGTTAAGCTGCGTACTGGTAGTATTTACTCGACGTGTAATTGGCTGTTTACAATTACGGTAACCAATGAGAGTAGTGGTTGGGTGGGAACAATTCCTACTTCAGCTGTGATTGGCTAAGCTAGATGACGTGTACCAATCACGTTGAAGGGTGGAAACTTCACCCGTGATTGGCTTATCTAGATGACGTGGACCAATCACGTTGAACGGCGGAAATCAGGCGACATAGAGTATGTGTTACTGTTTTTGAGGGGGGAACTTCTGCACCAACAAAGGGGGGAACTACTACACCAAAACATTTGGCAACACTGCATGACTTTTTCTCGCTTTTCTCATCGGGGGGGGGGGGGGGAGGAACTCCTGCACCTTAACCCGTGAACCCAAACGGCCTATTCAAAGGAAATACATCCCTCCATTTTACGTTCCCAGTAATAACTCAAGATTTCATTACTATTCGGTGGAGGGTTTACTTATTTATTTTACTTTATTTCACAGAGCCACCGAGTTTTAACAATCCAAGTCTCAACCAGACTAATGGAGCTTTGGTACTCAACACAAATAGTACCCTAAATCCTGGACCATATGCCGTCCTCACCCATTTGCCGCCCTCACTTATTAAACCTTAAAATTGTAAGTCAAAATTTATTAGGTATAAGCCGCACCTCAGAAATAAAACGCGGATACCAAAATATTTAAACTTATAAATGTATCTACCCATCATTTGCATGATACTGATAGAATAATCAGTAAAATATAAGGGCGTTTTTTATCTTTGCAGTCTTAGCTTAGCTCAAATGATAAACTAACCAACTAACGAACCAAGGCTTCCCTGCTTCGGTATGTACGCGTATTAATTTATAAATACTTCATTTAATATAATAATATATTTGCATAACTGTCTTATAGACCCAAGAGAACCCAAACGGACTATTCAAGGGAACTACACATCTTCAATTAGAGATCCAAGTAATAAATTTCAGTTACAATAATACCTAATAATTGGATATAAAGACTTTAATTACTTGAGTATTTTTGAGTGTTTTTTATGAAAAAAAGTTCAAGTAGACACTGGTTAACTTCTCTAATCGACTTGCTTATTTATTCATGAAGCTAGCAACGACTAGTTTCGTGATATTCATCATCAGGTTGCTATAAATAAAGCATACAATACCAGTCAATGAATAGTTTACAAGTTTTTTCTTTCCAATACAATTAATTATTAGTATTGGTATCTTTAAATAGTTAATAGTTGATCGTTGAGGACAGTAGTTTAGTATAACCTTTAGATTTTTACAAAATTGGGATGAAAATAGCAAGTAAAACAACTGGAGTAGTCGATGGCAATGACTAAACTGAGTGGAGGTAAAATTTTTGGTGAGGTTTCCCTGAAATTGTTTGCAGGGAGCGTCCCAAGGAGTTTGGGACTGAGAAAGAAACAATAAGATTGAGGTCCCGAACTATTCTACATACCTTTTGGGATTTTTGTTTGTGAGAGCTCCCCAAGAAGGGTGTTTTTTACTATGTTATGTAAATTAGGAATTGACTTAAAGTAAGGGAATACTAAGTATACATTATTGTTATTGTGTTGTAATTGTGGTTCTGAGGGATTTACATGATAATGCTTAAGAATATCTGGAATATTTATACTTAAACCTTATAAATATCTTACTTTTAGGAAGTAACAGTTCCTCTCGATTTATCTTTCTCAAGTTGTGAATACAGTTATTTAATAAGTTTATCGGGTAGTTACGCCTAAGGAATTTAATGTACATGAGTTTTAATTCTTTGTCTTTATCAATAGGGCTGGAATTGCATCTTATTATGCGTAGTCCGCAAGAAAAAGGTAATGAATTGAGTAAATGACTTGGATGGTTGGAGGTATAATGTAGAAATTCATGCTTAGACATAGGCTTACGATACATCTTTGTAATGATTGAGTTTTCAGCATTTAATATAATGTTAAGGTCTAAAAATATAACGTCACTAGGACTTAAGATGGTCGTAAATTTCAAAAAGTTATGGACAAAAATCGTTTCTACAAATTCATTAATATTATTTATGTTGGTAGAGTCAATTATACATAAAATGTCATCCACGAATCGGCCATAAAATATTACTTCTTTTTTTGATAAGATTAAGCTTCTTAACTCTATACTGGCTGCAATATTTGCAATGGATACACTAGCATTGTTTCCCATCTGTATTCCCTTGTGTTGAAAGGTATGTAAGCGTATTAATTTATAAATACTTGATTCAATATACTAATATATTTGCATAAGTATGTCTTATAGACCCAAGAGAACCCAAACGGACTATTCAAGGGAACTACACATCTTCAATTAGAGATCCAATTAATAAATTTCAGTTAAAATAATACTTAATAATTGGATATAAAGACTTTAATTACTTTGTCTTCACTAGTAAATCCAGATTTCCTTATAATTTGATTGATAATTTACGTATCCAATTTACTGTATCTCACAGAGCCATTGACTTTTAACAATCCAAGCCTCAAACAGAGTAATAGGGCTTTGGTAGTAATCAAGATTGGTACGTGAGTATATTAATTCACCTATTTTGTATTCTATATAATACGATACTTGTCTAATTATATAAATTATAAACCGAAAAGAACCTAAATGGACTAATCTACGGAACTACACTGATACAGTCATAGATCTAAGTACAAAATTAAACGTTATAATGAGAGGTGATACTGTTCTGTATCAGTTCTGTATGAGTTTCGTGGAGTGCACTAAATTAATCTTAGTATCTCTTTTAGGATCAAATATGACCAAATGGCCTTTTAAAACCACCAACCGTCCAATCATCACCTTTCTTAGTAATAAATCAAGATTTAGTTCAATTATGATAAAAAAGTTTAGTGATTTGCTTAACGTTTTCTTGCAGAACCTCAAAATACTATTTAGCCACGCCTTATTCTAACTAACGATAGTTCTGAACTCCACAAAATTGGTAAGTATACATTTCTTTTATTAACCTTTTTAATTTGAGAAACTAACTATTTCTTATGTTTAACAGGACCACTTGAGACGAAATGGCCTATTCATAAACCCAGCAACCTGCCTATCCCGTTTTTTAGTAACGAATATAAGTTAAAAGTAGTAATCATCGATAATATGATTCACCGATTTTATTTACTTTATCTTGCAGATCAACTTAAGTCGGTCACGTCATTCCTCAACTTAACCATTCGTGGTTTCGCACTCAACAAAATTGCTAGCAATACATTTATATTTCTTTGATTCGATTAAGTATATTAAACTATATTAGAGTAATGTTCTTTAGGACCACAAGAGACCAAATGACACAGCCTGCCAAACAGCAGCCTTTCCACGACAATTTATAGTAATTTATCAAGGTTCAGATAAAAAAAGATGGAAAGATTAAGAGCTTTTATTTATATTCTCTTTTAGAACCGAAGAATGCGAATAGGGCAAGCACAACCAATATTAAGATGATTTCCTCACTGGAAGTGATTGGTAAGAGTGTATTTTATTTCACTTTGATATCGTTTATGAAAGTAATATGAAAGGTACTCATCGTATGTATTTTGTGAGCGAATGTACTTTGTTTTATTTAAGTAGTTAAAATGACAGAACCGCCCTTCAACACTACTGGCAGTATTTCAACACTAGAGACCAAATGGCCTAAGCTGCCAAACAGCAGCCTTTCCACGACAATTTATAGTAATTAATCAAGGTTTAGATAAAACATGATGGAAGGATAAAGACTTTTTATGTATATTCTCTTTTAGAACCGGAGAATTCGACTAAGGCAAGCAGAACAAAGATAAAGATGAATTTTTTACTGGAAGTGATTGGTAAGAGTGTATTTTATTTCACTTCGATATCGTGTATGAAAGTAATATGAATAGTACTCATCCTATGTATTTTGTGAGCCAATTTACTTTATTTTATTTAAGTAGTAAAAATGACAGAACCGCCCTTCAACACTACTGGCAATATTTCAACACTAAAGGAGATTGGTATTGCTATCAATTATTAGTAGTATAGTTAATTGTTTCAGGTACATACATTATATTTACTTCTAATAAATTGTATTAGCAAACGCTGACTTTTATCCTGGATGATCAGTGGTGGAACCGATTGGAGACTTTAGTTGCAAGGTGTATTGTTTATTAAACATGATTTTAAGCCTTTACAATTAATGCTATTTCATACTCATTTCATACGTCTTTGATAGGTACAATCTAAGGAGTAGAAAATGATGCGTACCATAGGCCGTACAACTGAGTGGATTACGGAGTTCTTGGCCAACGACGAAGCTAAAGAATATCCCTATCTTCTTGCATTCAGGAATATGTCTCCCATGGTGCTCCGTGAGAAGGAATGTAGTCACCTTTTTCTTCAAGTGTCACTTGTTTAAATAGAGCCTTAAAATCTTTTTCGTATGTAGCAATACTTTCACCAAACTGTTGACTTTCAATTACAAAAATACGTCGAATGGTCTTATTTTCTACCAGCTCAAAGTTTTTGACTTCACAAAACATATCCTTGGGGCACTGCAACCTCATACTCCATTAAAATCTGTTAATGAACCAAGAGATGCCCATAATAAGACTGAGTAAAAAACGTTTTGCTCTACGAGCTTAAATAGTATGAAAACGACCCGCGCTGATCGATAAATTATCGTAAGGTCAACCGAGTGTCCATTTAAAAGGCAGATCACGCTAAATATCAATTCCATTCAATAAAAATGACTCAAGCCCATCTTAAAAGAGCAAGAGTGAGAATGGAACATCTAACAGAAAAGAGAATGGCCCTTCCAATTAAGCCAATGGAGAGGTTGAGCTCAGACAGTGAAAGCAATGATGCTGAAATCCCAGCACCAAGAGTCAGAGGTTTTTACAAAGATTGTACAAATTTATTGAAGATTCCTTTAAAAAATGGTTTGATCCTTGAAAGAACTGCTACTGCATTATGATGCGGAAACGCAACTTTTATGGAAAGAACGATAAGAAAGGCGAACCTATGGACGAGACTCATATGTGCATTTTAGATAGCGAACTTTCAGAAGTTATTGCTATAATGGAGTCTCTTGTATATGAAGTCCAAGTATCTACTACATCTAAACCAACTATTTCGTAACAGAAAGCACAAGAGCTTAATCGCAATAATCCAATTGACCACGAAGTATTTTGGAACTCTGAAGATTAAAGGACAATAGATTCTGGTCGATTAGTCTTTAGACTGTTTCGCAATAAACGATGCACTTAACATCTGAAAATATTAGAAAGGAAGAGTGTGCATCAACTCAAATTTGAATCATCCTGTGGCCAGGTCAAAGTCTTAGTATTGATTTCGCAGCAGTTCAGAAATTAATACAGGTTCTTTGTAAAATGTGGACGGAGGTTTTTGATGAAGAAAAACATCCACGAAATCCACCTGTTGGTGATGCAGTTACTATCTCAGAGTAGTATCAAGTTATATGTTGTAGTGAATTATGATACTGGGTGGCCAGTAAACATTGACTGTTAGCGAATATTTTTTAGCCAAAAATGCACAGAAAAGTAGCCCGTTTTCATGACATTTATTTTTTTGGAGCACTGAGGGGGATGGTTCTGTACGGGGGATGAAAAAATGCATCTCTCTCTCTGCTATTTTTTGAATTTTATGACGCAATTATGCGGATTGAATACCGACGGAGCTAATTAAAGATGCAGGACCATTAGCATTGAAATAAGCTCTTAGATAACCAACTAAATCCTCAATTCCTAGTCCGATAATTTCACTAAATTAGCATCTATTAGACAACGAACCAGAAAAAGTTAGACAATGAATAAATAAAACATGCAAACAGAACGCATTATTTGAAAAAATGACTTCCACCATTTTCCAGACATCCAAGAAGTCTTTCGGGAAAAGACTAGCATACTTTTTGGCATTAATCCACCGAAAGTTGTTCAAACGCTTCAATTATTTGTCCTGGAAGGTGAGCTAGATTCAGTGGGGTTTTTGCATGGACTTTATGCTTAAAGATACTCCATAAAAAGAAGTCACCGAATGTAAGGTCCGGTGACCGCGGAGGCCATGAAATGCTGTTTCCTCTATTGCCTCTCCCGATCTATCCGGTGCAGATTTTCATTTCAGAAAATCAGAATGCCACAAAGTATGCCGGTCTATTCCCGCAAGACTTCTTGGATGTCTGGTTCGTTGTCTAATAAATGTTGGTTTAGTGAAATTTTCGGACTAGGAATTGAGGATTTAGCTGGTTATCTAGGAGCTTATTTCAATGCTAATGGTCCTGCATCTTTAATTAGTTCCTTCGGTATTCAATCCGCATAATTAAAAAAATAGCAGAGAGATAATCCATGCATTTTTTCATCCCCCGTACATAACCATCCCCTTAAGTGCTCCAAAAAAATAATTATTTTCATGGAAACGGGCTTCTGTTCTGAGTATTTTTAGCTAAAAAATATTCGCTAACAGTCAATGTTTTCTGGCCACCCAGTATGTAGCATAACACGAAATACTACCATGTTCTTGATATACATTTATCCATGTTGTATATTAATAAATGAATAAAACGTTTAAAAACAATATGTGCGGGTTCAATTTATTTAATTTCAGATTCACTCAATCATTATTACAATTAATATTTAGACAACACTATATTTACATACTATATTCTACGTACCGACTAACATCTTCGTATATTTCATTGTCCAGCTACTCGTTATCTGTTTTAGTGGATCAGTTTGCTGAACGCTATCTGGGCCAGCGTATCTTCGTTCCAAAATAAATACTTGTCTTCGCAGGAATAATAATGCATCACGTAAATCGTCGTCAGTTGAATATAATGGCCGTAATTTAAACTTTCTTTAAGACAAACAGGTCTTGCACATGCATCTAAACTTTAACAATTTATCAAAACCATAGGTATAAAGCCTATATTATGAATTGTCATAACATTTAATATATTTATGAATATCAATTTATAGTACGAAGAGGCATATATATACCAGGTTTAAATAGAAAACAGTCCTGGCATGTACTTCAATTTTCAAACACAAACCAAACTTTTTATCTTAAACAAGATAAACATATTTTTTTTAAACAAAGGTAACAGTTCAATGTTTCATGCAACGATAATTTCATTATTTATTCAAATTTATTTCTGAATGTAGTGTGACACAGATCTTTTAATAATCGTATTTTCTAGTTTATGGATAAATGGATTCCAAATTGTAACCATTTTGCAATTAAAACATTTATTTTTAAAACTGAATTGACCCTCCCATAATTCCATTTGTCTTGAAATTTATAGTATACTTGATAATTTAAATATTCTTTTTCCTGGTTATAATCAATAAACGGATTCGGACTCCTTTCCAGATTAAAATAACATGGTTTACAGAACCTTTCGTTACTAAAATAATCCCACGCAGTTTGACTTTCACCAGAAAAACATAAGTTAAAGCCGCATTCGCAAGCGAATTGATGAGAACTGCGATGATTGTGCTTCAGTCGTGTCATTACCTGCAAATAAGATACCACATATATAATAAACTTGATAAATAAATAAAATTTCCAATTGCCCTTTACATTCTCATGCACGTCATTAACAAAACCTTCTCCTTCTCTGTTTCCATAGATTTCTGCCGAAGTCTGTTGATCAAATCTAAATCTTGCGTATGCATTCTCTTGATCTCACAAAGATTACGAGACAACCGTTTAGCATTAATCTTTCAGAAGCATTTGTTTCGCTTAAACGCCTATTAGTTTTGTTCAAATGACGAACATCGGCCATTAGATTATCAACCTTTTCTCGTATACCGTTATTGATGTCTTTTAATCCGATGTTTTTTGCTACAGATTCGCTGATTCGAATTTGATTTAACCTGAATGTTGAGAAACTGTAATTCTAAAAGGAAGGTGGTTGGATGGCCACTTGGTATTTTTTACTGAATTTTGGATATGTTATAGAAGACCAAAAAAGAGGATATATCTGTTTTTATTTTTAAAATTTAAGCCCCCCTTCCCCTTGGGGGGGTGTTGGTAATTTTTCAAGACTTCCAATCTTTGGCAGCCTATACCTCAAATAGATCTCATCTGACCTCTCCTTCTCGTATAATTATACCTTCTATTACTTTGTCTTAAGCTCTTTTAGATTATATCCTTTCCTCTTAACTCCCCAACTCCGTCTCCCTTAGTTATCGTCTTAGACATAACATCATGCATAAAGTAATAATTATCATCATCATTCCTTCAATATTACTTATGCATAAATGTTAATTAAATCCTTTAGCCAGCCAGCTAACAATATCTAAGGAAAGATAATGACGAATGAAACCTGAATGTGGATTTTTTTTGTCTACGGTCAAGCGTCACCACGCACGGTCAACGTCAAAATAATTTTCATGAAAAACCCCCCTTATAACATGTTAAATTGAAGCCAATGATTTGAAGAGTTAAAATATATAGTTTGTTTTTATAAGGAGTCACTAGTTACAGCGCAAAATCAAGGTGATTCCAGTACCCTAACACCACTCAACCGCTAATTTGGAAATACAATTTTCAGGAGAACTGAGTATAACAATTTAATGTTTCAATTTCCGAGTACCAAAGATCTTGCTTACCAACCCTGTGGAAGGAATTGTGAAAACTTTGAGAAGTTAGCTTACAAAAAGTTTTTGAGCATAGCAAGATGGTATGATAAAGATGGGAGTGTGGGATAGTGGAAAAGCAAAAGACCAAGATTGTTTACCATGTAATCGTCGAATGTCATGAAAACATCAGCTAGCATAAGGTAAGTGGTTTGGGAGTACAAAATCAGATAATCTGCTAATGTTTTGCATTGATGTATACTAAATAGACTTACAGTGGCTTCGTATTCTTCTAATGTGATTTCGTGTTCATCTCACGAATCTAAAAACTGTGTATATGTTGGAAACTCCGTACAATGCAATTTATCAATGGAATCTAGCCAGAAGGACAGTAAAAATAACTTCGTATATAAAATATTTTGCCATTCTTCCGTAGAATCAAAATAAATAACAGAAGATAGGAAATAATTGTGGTGGATCTTGTATTGCAGTTCCACTTCGCAATTTTACAACTAAATCGTAAAAAGGAAAGTTTAAAAACTTTTTAGAATCGATAAATCTTAGCGTTTTATTTATTATGTTATGTTAATGTTAAAATAGTTTCTTCATTTTGAAAAATGCAATTTGTGTTCTTTAGGGTCTCTTGATCTAATGCGTAAAGAATTGAATAAAATTCGCAACGGCTTCCATTTGACGCAAGAAAAACCGCCCTTCTACTGCGTATTGCTAAATTACAGCCAGGACATGTAAACATATCAACACCAATATCAACATCATGTTGGTGGTGAACCTGCAGGCGTCTCGTTGTATCATTTAAAGTTACCTTACAAAGTTCACCATGAGTTGTTGCATGTTTCCTCACTACATCTTCTGCTTAGCTTTACTTGAACACTCGTGTTTCGAACCTTTTCCGCACAAATACGATCTATCTCTAGGACCTTTCTAATAAAATGTTCTACGGGAGCATTTCCTTGGTAGTAATCAAACGTTTCTATATCTCCAGTCGTTCCACTAACAACGAGAGAGTATGCTATTGGGATGAGTTTCCGCAGCAGATTTGTACCTAGATTTGCAGACTCGGTTATGTACACAAAACTAAAAAAAACCTTTAATGAAGGAGGTTATCTGGAGTAATGCTTTCTAAACCTATAATATCTGTCAGCAGGATACGTCAACTGTTTTGGGTTTACAGTTAGGCATTTTAATTTGTGATCATATAAAGGTAGTACAATTTTCAGATAAAAATTACACACCTCCCAACTCTCGTTGGAGTTATAGCCTAACACTCCTGCGAGTTCGACGTTCCGCTGCGAAGCATGTCTATTCTTATTACAATGTTTGCACTTACTTTCGACTTCAATTGACATAACCTTTCCTGTCAGTCTGGTGCAACCCCCTCTCCTATGTATCTATGCCCATCTGGTAACCTTGTTCCTTATCTCTTGTCTAAACCATGATACCAAGAGTCTTGGACCAAGTATCCTCATTCAGTCTAATAACTTCTCCCCTGCAAGTAATCATTTACTTAGCAATATCATTCAGTCTAAATTAACTCCCACTGCTAGTCATCATTTACTTAGCAGTTCCCAACCATTCAATTATTATTATTAGCAGTATTTATTCCCCCCAGATCAATAAATACTTAATTAGTTAATCAAAACTCTCCATCTCTTTATTCATACGAAAAGGCTTGCATTTCATAAGCTCAAGCACAGAAGTAAGTAGCTACAGAGCATAAGAATGCAAGGAACGGGTCCCCTTTCCATAAGAGCAACCGGAAAGCGTTATACTGGTTTTAATGCGATCGTACAATGTAGGGAACGTTGAATCACACTGAAAACACCGTTGCGTACTACTGTGTGGCGGGCAAAGCTTATCCATCATATGGATAAAAAACACTGAATTTCATTGCCATTAAACGCGCAAATGACGCGTCCTTTGTTGCCTTTATCCAGGGTGGATACGTTGCAAACGGGTTATACTTAAAACAAAGTCTAAAGCTACTATACTCGATAAAATGATCTTAAGCCGTAAATGTACATGGCCACAGGACAGAATAAGAAGCAATAGTATTACATACATTCCTATCAATTGTAATACACACCATATCAAATAGAGTGCTTTCTGACCAGAACAGTTAACCTTCATTGATTCTAGCAATCTTACTATCACTTGTGAATAATAGGCATTTGTAATATGATACTGAAGTTGACTGTTATAAACTTGAGAATATTCCAATTTATTCCTTTTTAAAAATAAAACCTCCGTCCCTTATTTGTATTTAACGTCATTTACAAAGTCCTGGACTGATGAGGAAGAAAGCAAGTCTGGTGACTTTAAGGGAAAGCCTTGTGTAAATGTTATGAACAAAATCAACCACTTCATTCTGAAAAAGGTCTTTCTCAAAAAGTGAAATTTTACTTGGATCGCTACCAGTTTTCTGTTCATAGCTTTCTTTTCATCCGTCTTTGGTGCACCTGTGTTCATCCAAGAGCTCAATGCTAAAGCTTTATTATTAATGACCGAGGTCTACCATTTGTATCTAACATAATATCTGGAGTGATTAAAAAACGTTTCAACTTGACTGGAAACGTTTTTAAGCCATTTTTAATTGGCTTTAGATCGTTGGTTTCAGATTCTGAAGTTCCTGAGTATGCTACCTTTTCGAATAAAGCGATGGATTCTGAGGCATTAAAAGCAGCAGCGGAGACGTTCACATCTACCATACCCAATGGCCGCGCTAAAGGACGCTCTGTGGACAACGCCGGGTCCGTTTTTGGGTAAATGCCTGAATTCGGTGAACCACTATTCAGCCAAGAGCCTAATAGTAACTATCTTTCAGTAATGCTAGAAATTTAGGATTTGTTTTCATGAATCATTGACGCAGGTAATAAGTTCTCGACTAACCGGATATAAAATTTAAAGCACTGTTTTATGGATTTGGTTTTAGAAGCGGAGATGCCAACCTTTAACACAACCATGGGCCGTGCTAAGAGACAGTTTATGGACATCGTCCGATCGGTTAGGAATCGATAGTTCAGGAATTGTTATCTTGATAGGAATTGTAGTCAGAATCTTGTATTTCTCCAATTTGTTCGTTGTGGTTTTGAACTTATTTATTAGGGAATCAGTCAAATCTTGACATTGGACACAGGTTCTTGAGTACACTAACCTGGGGGTGATAGGCATGCCGCCTGCACGGGAAACTGCTTCTGCTATAGCCTTTGAACCTGTCAGTATAATAATATTATTCGACAAATTTGATAAAATAATAAGGGTTTAGCTGAATTTTAATATTATTTCAGCAAACTTAAGTTTAAAGTACCTTCAAGTATTTTGCCTTCCAAATATCTCTTAGATCGACCGGCACGGCGAGAGATGAAACAACAGCGAGATGAAAACCTTGAAAAGCATTAGTGCAAACGAGGGATTGGAGGTCGAATTATTGCAGAATGCATAGGTCAACTAATTACCAATTAACTGTTACTGGAATATCCGGACGTATTTTGGTTCAGTTTTTTGTAGCTACGAGAAGGCTTGAAATGTTACTTTTACAGTTTTGCTTTGATGTAAATTTTTTATTAAACATTTTTGTAATTCTATGATTTGACAACGATAGACTTTTGATTTATTGCTTGAAATGTTACTTTTAAAGTTGTACTTTAATTTTAATTATTTACTGAATATTTTTTTATTATATGGTTAACCAACTATAGACATTTGATTACTGAACTAAGCAGTGTTCAATGTCAACCTTTTTACTTTATTTTTTAACCGCAATTATGGATTTGGTTTTATTGTTTGTTGTTTACAAATAAAAATTATCGCAATACTGTTGGATGGTTGTTAGGTCTTTGATGGCCTTGTCAGGGCCGACCTGTCTATGCCATGTTCTGCTTCCATGCACTAATTTATTTATTTCATGTCCTCTCGATGTATAATATGAAGCACTTTATTAGTCCAAATACTTAAGTCTTATACTTAACATGAATCATTCACTATTTAATACTAACATTTAATCCATAAGTCCGAACTTATCCACTCGCTTAACTAGAACTGTTCCTTACACTTATACCTTAACTGGATTACCCCAAACTACCACATTACTTCAGTTTACTCCTAAAGTCGAGTCTCTCAACTCGACTTACTGGGTTGAGCGTCCCAGCTCACTTCCCTTGCTGAGCCTCAAAAGCTGACTTCCCCGCTCGAGTCCCCAAACTCGACTTTTTAGCCCTCAAAACCTCTCTTCTCCAGAGTTCCAGACTAACTAACCATCTTTATAATTACTCCCTTTCTTGGTTGCCTGTTAGTGGCAAGCAACCAAGTCAATTCCAGCTAGGCAGGAAAGCGATAACCGCTTCCTGTCTAACTCTCAGACTACTTATCGCCTATTATTCTACGGAATATTTATGTACACTTTATATTAACCCTTTCTATGCATCCAACAATACTTTGAATACCAAATGTTTTTCTGGTTTTAATTTGTTATCCTAGTTACTAAAAGATTGTAGAACCAGAAAAGTGACATATTGCATACACATTAGAGTTCGTTCATTAGTTTGAGTTTAAAGAGGGTGTCAGGGTCAGCCAAGTAACCTCAAGATTTCGTAAAACAATCTTAAAATCGTACTTTTTAGGAATAATTCTACCCTTCCTTTATATATACATGGATAAATGAAGAGTTTGCATTAAAACTTAGAAAGGCTGGACCTACAGCTATGGTCAATGCCTTAAATGACCAAAACGTGCATAGAAGATAAGGGTTTAAAAGTTTCAGCATTCCTCCAACAGAGTTGGTTTACAAGATCTTAGGTGCTCGGAAATTGAAAAAAATTGCATTGTTATACTCAGTTCTCCTGAACATAGGGTTTCCAAATTAGGGGGGAGTTGTGTTTGGGTACTGGAATCACCTTAACTTTGCGCAGTAACTAGTGACCCTACATAAAAACAAGCTATATATTTTAACTCTACAAGTCATTGGCTTCAATTTAACATGCTAAAACGGGGGTTTTTCTTGAACATTATTTTGACCTTGACCGTGCGTGGTGACCCTTGACCGTAGACAAAAAATATTTCGACATTCAGGTTTCATTTGTCATTATCTTTCCGTAGAAATGCTAGAAGTGGGGGACCGTAATGGACCCACATTTTGGAACCATTCGCTCAAAATTTCAAAATGTAATTTCTCCATTGGAACTAAAACCGGTTGAATGCTATTGGGTGAGGATAAGCGAAAGGGAAAGCTTTCCAGAAGAAATTGCAGTGTCAGTGAACGGCATCATTTCCAAACAAAGCAAACTGTACAAATTCAGCACTGTCTTTGACGTGGAAGGGATTCTCAGAGTACAAAGTAGAATCTCAAAAGTGAAAGGTATTAATAATACAGTGAAAATACCAATCATTATTTCACAAACATATCACGTTACTCGCCTTATTTTTGATGACTTTCACTGAAAGCGACATCATAACGGACAGGAAACTATGGTTAATGAAATTCGCCAGAAGTTTCGCATTCTCAATGTACGAGCGGCTGTCAGATGATCCTAGAACCGATGCCAACTCTGTCGTAGCAAGCGAGCAGAACCAGATACCCTTGATAAGAGAAGTACCCAGTAGTAGATTCCAGAGGGGAGTTTAAGCATTCTCGTCAACTGGGCTCGACTACATTGGCCCGATCAAATTCCCTGTGAAGATAAGCCATACAAAGCTTTAAGAGGCCCTTTGTTGTATTTTCAAAAAACCAGAGCGGTTCATGTAAAAATCGCCAACTCTCTATCCTCGGATTCCTGCATTATGGCGATCAGAAGATTCGTCGGTCATAGAGGATGTCCTCAACAAATATGAAATGACAACGGTACTAACTTCACTGGAGCAAAAGCGGAGTTGAAGAAAGTCCTTGAAGAACTTGATTAAGGAAAAATAGGGGGAGGTTGTGCCAGCTTAGGAGTTGTCTGTAATTTTATACCTCCAGCAGCACCCCACATGGGTGGGAGTTGGGAACGGATGATGAGGTCGGTTAAGGTATCCCTCGAGTCAACCCTCAATCAGCGTTACCCCTTGGATGAAGTACTCCACACGTTTATGCTGGAAGCAGAGCATTCAGTCAATAGTCATCCGTATCATGCGATTAGGATGATGGAGAGGCCCTCACCTCTAATCACTTCCTCAAAGGAAGGTCAAGTAACGTACAGGAGCCCGGTGTGTTCATTGAAAGGGACAGGATGTTGCGCAAGTTCTGGAGAGTCACAACTCTTGGCAGACCACGCATGAACCAAGGAGTTTCTTCCAACACTGGTGAACCGATCCAAGTGGTTTGAACAGAATGAACCAATCAAGCTATGTCATGTCGTCGTCGAGGTCGACTCCATCGCCCCACTGAATACTTGGACAAGAGAGGTTGTGGTGAAGACTTATCCAGGAGAAGATGGTCTCATTAGAGTGGTTGGATATTCGAGCTGCCAACGGGAAGATTTGCAGGAGACCCGTAGCAAGATTGTGTGTTAGACGTACGAAAAGGCGCTCAGTGAATGTCTCCGTAGACTGTGTCAACGGCTCTAAATTTAATTAGTTTTTGTACTGCAGGTGTAAAAAGTGGTGGGAGTGTTATCCCTATTTATGCATTAGTACATAATTTAAGATACGCCAGAATATTTCAATGTAAAGTGTCATGAGAGCATTCTGTTGAGATAGAATTAAGTGAGTTTTGGAAGAAGGCATGGGAAAAGCGAGGAGAAAAGCATGATCCTACCAGTCCAGATATACGTAATTACGAGCTAGAAACTCCAGAAGAGTATACGTCGTTATATTTTATCTCAGATCAATTATTTTGTAATTAATATTTATAATTAATAAACACCCTAACGTTACTGTGATAAGGAGTTTACCTTTGTACTGATTATCAGCCCTAAATTCATACACTAACCGGGGATAGTTAGCTGAGGGATTTATTAAATGTCATAAGCTAGTTAGAAGACGGTTAAAGCAAAAAAGCTGCTAGAAAGGTCCCACAAAGTATTACATCCAACCCGATCTTGCTAAGGCAAGAAACACAACAACGATTACATTTTTAATTACTTTTTCAAAATACAACTTAGGAGGAGATGTGATTACGAAACAGCCACGTCGAAGTATTCCTATACCCAAAACCCAAACCGTTTTATTCAGTAGGTGCTTTTACTTTATGGTATTTTATTTATTACGTTTTGTAATTATAGCTTTACCCTTCCTCCAGGACTTGCATATTTACCCGAAGAGCTAGACATTCTTGGAAATGTGTATACCCTGATTGTTAAAGGACTTTGTCAGTAACCTATAGGTAATCCCAGTACTTTCCTTGCTAGCATAGGCATAAATTAAGTAGAATACTATTTGATCGCAAATTACCTCTAGACAGGCAATGGTTTCGTCAAAATTGGGCTTGCCATTTAAGTATAAATGTATTAATGGTAGTTTTCCGGCCACAAATCACTATTCAAGGCATTGACGATACTTCTGCTGAAAAACCTTTTAGCTTGTTTGTTGTCGAGCACGAATAGTCCATTATCTTTATAACATATCATAAATGGATAAAATAACTCTGTAGAAGGTTTGACGAACGCATATTCTATTTAACTCTCAACAAGATACCCAGCATATCAATACACTTACCATAACTAGGAAAAATGAATATTCGAAGCCTAAAGACGCTGCTCACGCTCCTTTCCTTACGGCAAACTACTTCGGAAGAACTGCCACCCCAATTTCTTTCCAATTTGAAACTGCCTAACGCAGAAATCCCTAATCTTTCCCGATTTCTCACCCCCTTTGCTGATAAATGTCTCGTTCAGTTGATAAACTACCCGGGGATGGACTTGGATCCCGGCTCAAACCCCGTGGAACTCACACGATATGATGTGGTCAAAGAGAAAGGCAAATACACCGACTTTAATATGACCTTTTTCTTCCCATATGAAAAACGTCCCCCAAGGGGTCAAAGGTATGACCCTGGACAGAAAGCTAAACTAGAACTTCTGGCTGTAAACAGGTCAGTGAGGTCAAGGTGGTATTGCGTGGCCCAGTTCTATCTACTTCCTCCGACCGAACTGGAGGCCCCTTCATTTTTCTCCAAGGGAGAGCTCAGCGTTCCACATATTTATCTCAACCCTTGGATCGCTAAAATTAAATATAAGGACCTTGAGATGTTATGGAAAGTAGAACCGGATTTCAACAAATGTACTCGAAAGATATACAGGATTTTGGTTTCAGCGGAATCGGATAAAAAGGATGGGAAGTGACCAACAAGCTGGCAGTCTTGGAATAATGCTATGAGCATGTTTATGGTTGGTAGTGGAACGTATTCTGAGAATGAGATGTGCGCGACCTCGAATCTGATAACATTGGAATTAAAGTCTAAGCTTGATCCGGCACCCGAAATGTCAGTTGTTATCGAGGAATTGGAAATAGATAAAATCCTCCTTGTTTGTCACTATTGTAAGAAATCGGAGAAGTTGAGGATTGGAATTGAGGATGACCAGTTTGAAATAGCAATTCTGACCGAGTTATTTGCATCTCTGGATGCACAAAGCACCAGCGTTCCATGGGAGATGGATATCCCAAACTTTGATCTGAACAATCCACTAAACTACATGGAAATTCGACCGTTTAGTCCTCCGAAAAGGCCTTTCCAGACCTACATAGCGGCCCAACTAGCTTGGGAGGGAGAATTAGTTTTGTACCATGAGATTGTGGGCAGTATCCTGAAAAATGATTCGTATTTTTACTACAATCGATCCGTAAAGAACAAGCATCATGAGTATGCTTACTTTTATTGCGATAGATTAGTTCTTAAGGAAGGGAATACTTCCTATCCTTTATCTCTATGTAACCGGCTGAATGACGAAAGTTTCACCTACCCAATTCGAAAACTACTGATGTCAGAACCCGAAAACCGGATCCTGACAACTGTCCAGGAACCCTATACATTTGTGACATGCACAAAACCCCGATCCCGTTCTTTATCCTTTTTAGGACTTCTATCCTCCTTCGACAAAACTGTGTGGATGTACATGCTTTTGTACTACGTGGTACATACCACCCTAGTACATGGAGGTCTACTAGGGCTAAACTGGATTAGAAAAGGCTCAGCTACGAAGGGCCCTTCTCTAAATTCCAGTATGTTTATATGGTCCTTAAGGTCTTGCTCGAACAGGGGGATGGTACGTCGTCCAATAAAGATAGACACAGGTTCCTTTACTTTATATGCGGCCCTTGGATCCTCATGGCCGTTGTTCTTACTAACGCCTACAAGGGGGACAATATTACCCAACTCACGGCCCCCATTTCCCCAATCCCATACAACTACATCGATCAGCTTGTGACTGATAAAATACCAGTCTACAGTGGAATGAGAAAAGTTTTGCCTTATTACATGTTCTCTGAGGAATTAACAACCAACTTTGACTTCTATTCTGAACTCTACCCACAACAACTTTCGAATGATCGATTTGACTTTCTTAAGCAAAGCATAGAAAGACTTGTTGGGGTTTGGGACGCTGTTAAACTTAATCTTTGGGAGATGCGCTATTCTAGAAATAAAGCGTTTAAGTCCGAAGCAAAGAGTGAAAAGGTCAAGGCGCTGTCGCTGCGGGGTAATATTTTGGTACAATTTACATTATTGGCTGCAGGACTTTTGGTTTGCGTAATCGCGTTTTGTGTTGAAAAACGGAAGCTCCTGGCACAAGTTGGTATGGTAACCATCTTATTGTATGCGTGGTGAAGGGTATTATAAGCTTGTCAAAACTGATTATAAAAGCTCCGAATAAGATGGTTGTAAGTTGGCAAAAACAAGGTTCACATGAATGCAACATTGTAAGAACAGATTAGGTTTTATGAGCGATATTGTAAAGCATATTACGGGAAATACGGTACATTACTTATTGAATAATTAATTATCATTGAAATAATCAGCATCAGTCATAACATTAAGTAAAATTACTTATACGGTGGATTTTGTCTTTAAATTGTATATAAACAGTGTCAAAACTGCTTTTACTAGTCCTTTTTTACTGTACGCCGATGATTTAGTTGTGTATAGCACTGGAATAGACCGCAAAGTTGTTGCTTTGCGACTCGAGCAACAAATGGAACTATTAAGTAATTGCTGTGATGCAAATCAAGTCTAAGTTAACTTTGAAAAAACTTAATGCATGATTTTTCACAAAGAAAAGATAAATCTGTTAATGATAAAAAGTTTCGTTTTATTAATGTAAGAAACAACAGAATTGAGCGAGTGTTCAGTTCCAAATACTCAGCGCTACACTTTGACCCTTATCTCAGTTTTAACACTCATTCGGTTGAAGTCAGTTATGGAAAAGGTCTCTCAAAGAGTAAAATATTATCGGATAGGAGCTATCCGATCTTTACCCCCTAATATAATGCAAACTATGATTTATGCCTACATTCACTCTGTTATTGACTACGGTCTTGATCTCTGGGGTGTACAATCTAAAATAAAACTTCAGGAACTTCACAAATAATTAGATCGGTTAATTATTTGCTATAAATATCCTACAATCAAGCAAAAATAAAACAAGAAACAAATCTAATTGATTAATTAAACCCACGAATTGTATTAATAAGCTTCATGGTGAATACAACATTATGAGTGTTATTGAAAGATGTAACTACATTTTACTTAAGAATGCGTTCAAACGAGTAAATGTAAATATGCTATCGTCACGCTGTAGTGACAGAAGCATGCCCCGCATGAGTATGCTTTCATTTATGTCGGAAGGATTTAAATAATCAGTCGCTTATAGAACTGTAACTATATGGAACTCATAACCAAATGACTGGAATTACTCGGCAATGAGCTATGAGAAGTTTAAGGAAAACGTTAAGATATGGATTATGGAAAAACGAGAGGAGGACTTCATTTAATTCTAGTTATTTTTATTATTAAGGTCTTACGGCCTATAGCGCCACTAGTGGTAGACCAATATAAATGTTGAACTGGATCGAAATTTTATTTAAGACTCAAATCAAATCAAATCATACAAAAGGTAAAAAATTGTGGCCGAAATTGGTATAACTTGTTTCGAGCACAAGATAAACAACCTCCTCCAAGCAGCTATATTCCAAATCGCCATTTCAGTTGCGGTAGATTATCGTCCTTGATCAGCACTATTTTGTCGAGTTGCAGATCCTTGCGAGCTTTCATCCACTTTTGACGCTGCTGTATTCGGGGGATGACTTCGTTTGACGTCTTTTTCTTCCAACCAAAGCACAAGATATCGTTAATTAAAGTGTTACACATTGGTTGGTTTTCAATAATTGTTTCCTCCTAAAGACGAACAGCAGCGAGATTAGTATTTTTCGAATCTGCTGAATTTAAGGTCCTTTTCTCATCGTCCGTTACGATTTTTGTGTACGGTTTCCCATATGAATGAATGAATGAATCTTTATTTTATCTTTTGCAAGCTTTCGCTAATAAATTGTAGGAAATATAAAAAAGAGTCCAGGTCGAAAAGCGCATGCTCTGTTCACTTTGTACCGCTGCCAATATTCTGTTGCATGGTGAGAAGTGGTGACCCCTTATCATGAGCATCTGTAGGATCTTCATTTTAATCGATTAGTTGTGATTTTAACTTTATTAAGTCTTCTAGCGACATGACCTTTAAACCTCTATAAACTAGCATCGCACAATTAGATAGCGGTATTCAGAAATCTGCAGGAATTTTTATTCTGTTCGCAACCACGGTCTGAAAACATAACGAGCGTTCTAGCTTGCCCTTCTTGTAACGGGTCAAACATCTCCATGCCGTACTTCAATACACAGGAGAACATCTCCTCAGATCCTCGTCCTGCGTCCATCTGCGGGTACAACAGGCACATCCTTGTGTCCTTTGTTGCAACGTTGTAGATAGCAAAGTTGAGACAGGAAAAACTTTCGAAGATAATATTTGGTACTATTGGTAACATCCGGAAGTTGGAAGGCTTTGGGGAATAAATCGATGGATAAGTTTAAATTAAACCATACGGTATTTGGTATGATTAAGTGAGTACCGCCTGCCTGCAGGTCAACGCAGACTGTGACGTAGTTGTTGTCATTCCTGTTTCTGAGGGAATCCGACCGTAACTCAGCGTATGCAGATTTAGCAAGCCCATGGTGAACTTCAGACTCCCGACAAAGGTTGTTCTAGCTGAGCGTTCCCTTCGTCGAATTCGCTCCTCTATAAACAGCTTATCGCTTAATGGGCACGTATCAGATCGGGGAGCACCAAACTGGATATTTGATTCCCTAAAGACACGTTTGTAGAGATATTCCTGTGATTTCACTTCCTCGCCAAAAGTATTGTGATATAATTGAAACATTATCAGAATGTTTAATTTAGGGCTGAGGTATTTTCGGAGTGGATCACCTTCCTGATTCCGAATAAATAGTTAATTATAGATTTCCGTTTAGTATCACTAATTACAAAGTTTAAAATCCTCACGTGTCGTGAATCGTGTCTTAGTTCTGTTGGTGAAGCATTTATGTGTGTCATAATGTTACTTCCAGCATCAAGTGATAGTAAGCGAGGATTCAAAGATAGGCCTCTTTTGACATCCAGATTAACGGCATCTGTAAATAAGTTGGAAATTACTGTCCGAACTGTCCACAAAACACGACCTTAAAGTAAATCAATTTTTAATTCAGTTTTCTAAAACGGTGAACATGCCAAGCTAGAGTTTCTAACGTTAGCCGGTGGGTCCCGAGCAGAGTTGTCTTTGTCAGGTTTTCCGGTGTAAGCCCAACCCAGAGATGGGTAATTACTCGAAATTTTGTAATCAATTACGGATTACAATTACATGGTTTAATCTCCAAAGTAAATTTATTACAATTACTACATTACTTCATTGGTTTAAATCAATTACATTACCGAGCCGGAGTAAATTACATTACTCGATTACATTATGTAATTAATTACAATGCGTAATTAATTACATTATGTAATTAATTACAATGCGCAATTAATTACATTGGTTCATTACGTCGAGCTTCATTTATTAAAATATCTGGTTTTAGTGATAAATAAATCGAAAAAACAAATTAAGGTGCAGAAAGTAAAATTGATAAGCTGCAGATTGATGTCAAACAAGTAAGTCCACGACGGCCGCTTACATTTTCGAGTTCCAAAAAGGTCCCGTTAGTAACTGTTGCTAGATTTTCCACTTCACTTTGACTTTTAGGTTTAGGTAGGGCTGCTGCCATAATTAATTAATAAGTACTACTCTTCAAATAAATAACAATTACATGCTAAAAGAACGAATTTACGCAGAGTTTTAAGCTTTGTCTTGTGTTTCTTTATGAGAAATAACGAGTCCCGCAGATCTTAATGGACGTGCCGGCGAATCATTTTATACGAAGCATAGAAGTCTGTGAGCATATATTCATATGGATGGATGGCCACCTTATAACTTTAGGCATTTTAGCATTTTCAATCCACAATTCGGAACTTTTATTACAATAATCGATTACCATAAAAATTACTCATGCACGTGATTGTTATCAATTAGACAGTATTGATTACTTTCCTAGAGCAATGTAATCAATTATTACATTACAATTACTCTAGTATTTAGGAAAGTAATCAATTTTCAATTACTTTGTTGTAATTGATTACATTAATTGATTGTAACTGTAATCGAAAACCCAACCCTGGCTAAACCTTTGTTCTTCATGAATTTCCCATTCTTGAAGTTCCAGTTCTCAAAGTTGATTTTTCGCCTTTTAGCATTGTTTGTTTAAAAGAGGTTCTGTGACTTTGAAAGCTTTTTGCGACATGAGTATATTCTAAGAAACCCCAATAAGGAACAAACAAAACGGCAATCGAAAGCTAAAATTGTGCCAAAAAGAGCGATGAAAAAAAGTAAAATCATTTCATATTTTTACATTTGTTGTATTTTTTCTGGCAAACATTTTCGTTTTAGCAACCGGCATTTTTTTCGCAAAAAGATACTGAGTTTTACGACTCAGCCCGTATGGTTTGACTACCTTAAAGTGCTCATTCATCTCTACCCAACTGTTGCATTTGCATGAATAATAAAAGTTGTCAAAACGTCTTGCATGCTAGACACATCCTCCCCTAACCCTTTCAAGTATTAATTAGCAGTTGATAGAAAGCTACTACTCCATATAGTCACATTTTGCCACAAATAAACAGGGTTTTAGGCTCTTACCGTCATCCACAAACCCTTCATACCATTTTAAAGCCGACAGTCCCATTAAAAATCCAACAAATAAAGTCAACCATCCATAAAAGGTCCATCAATCCCTCTAGACTGATAATTGAGACTGGTTCATACACAAAAACTGCATAAAGTCATCATGAATTTGCACTTACTCACTGTCGCCTGCACCGCACCGTTGGTTTTTATTATAATTATGGTAATTTAGTTTATGCTTAATTGATGTGGAGAGTGTGCCATATCTGTGGGGAAGACATTCCCTTTCATCCTCAATTTTTTGTCCCTTCTTCTTCCTCATCATAACTTAACTTGGCCTAACTGTAACTACCTAATGTGCAAGACTATTGCAAATATCACAAACAATTGAGATGCATAATGCATTTCTCTTTCATTTATTCAACTAAATTACAACATGCAGGTCGCCACGCTATGTTTTGCCAACTTTTAGGTAGAAAGGCTGCAGTCTCTCATCTCTTCTTCTTCCCTTCCTCTTTCCAATAAATATTATTACTTTGCAGTTTATATTTCGAAAACTTTGTACAAAAAAATGTATTCCAAGAGATCGTTGTTATTAGGGTATTTTGTATTAGGAGTTTTATTAAAAGTTGGCAAGGGCCATGTTTCTCTGACATTTCCACCAGCACGGCAACTCCCGTTGGACTTTTTGAATACTTTTTGGACCAAGCAGCCCTGCGGAATGCCCAAGGGGGGTCAGTTTAATATATTTTTAGGGTATTTTCGGGAAGGTTATTAAGCTAAAGTGGTATTATACTGTTTTAGGGGGGATTAAAACAACCCTTGTGGCAGGAAAGAGCTTCAATCTTACTTGGCATCTTGGATATGCTCATCAGGTAAGTATTCTTAATTGTGGAAACTTTGTAGGGATTTTGAGACATTTGTTCGTAAAATGTAAATGTAGGGAGGCTACCGAGTGGAATTATTGGATTCGAAAGACAATCGTCTAATGGACCTTACTCCCACGAAGGATAATGAATTTCATGGAAATAAAATCACGTAAGGGTTAAAAGCTTATCTGCGAGGATAAGGTTGAGAATTGGGGATAAATGTGGTGTATTTGTAGAGCCCAGTCTCATCTGGTCGAACTCCCCGAAAACACCACTTGTCCGGGTTGTACTATCCGGTTGTTGAGGCAAGTCCCGGAGTTTGCCCCCAATTTCCAGTTTATTTCCTGTGCGGATGTGGATATTGTTGGGAAGGGGGAGTTCACAGAGACCTGTTCAGGACACGGGTACTCCATCGGGGGTACTTGTACCTGTTATGCTCGTAAGTGGAACCATTACTTACTTTTCTTGACTAGTTTAGCTTTAAAAATGTATGATTAATTACCACAGGGTATTGGGGGGACCGGTGTCAGTATTTGGTAAGTAGCTCGACCCTCATCCTAACACCTTTTGAGGTCAAAGGTTAACTTTGTTACATGATGCAGGACGAATGTGACACGGACATAGATTGTAGCGGTCACGGGCGCTGCATCCACCTGGGAGGAAGCGCTTTACCGCGGAAGCAATGTTTCTGCGACGAAACCCACTTTGGACATAATTGCAACCGACAGAATCCGGCAAGAATGCCCAACTCTCGGAGTCTAGACCTGAGCAAGCATATAAAAGTACCGCTGGCCGACCGGGTCAACTTGTTCTTCAGGGTCAGTTATCTATTCAACCTATCATAGAGATAGATAGTTCAGAAAGACCTACTGTTTCTAAAATAAAACTCGTAAAAATAGCGTAGATGCTTCTGGGATCGAGTCAATTTGAGGATGAGATTGAGTTTGTCCTCCGAATAAATGGGACATCCTACGGAGGTCTGGGTTGGCGACCTAATTCCCTTGGACCTGTATGCAAATCCTGGCCTTTCTACCCCAATGCCCTTTTTACAGAAGAGGATGGGACCTCCCCCTCCCACAGGATTGCCCGGAGGGACTCCACTTTGTAGGTTTTAAAACTTTGTGCTAATGAGGTTAAAGTTTCAAAATATGCTAAATCTCTTTACTGTTTAGCACGATAACAAAGTCGATTGACCAAACTCCAAACTCGAATGCGTATTATTCGCCTCCGACGGGCCGAAAGGCGATTTCGGAAAAGCAGTCGATCTCCTCTTCCTTGGAGCCTAGTCCTATTTACTTGGAAACGGTGTCCACCGTCTCCAGTAGCAGTAGCAGTTCTTCTCAGGGACCACACCTCCCTTCCCACAACCAATATTCATCTAGTCAAGATATTCCAAAAACTACTGAAACTTCGGGACAAGAAATACGCTCTTCGACCAGCGACAGTCCCCCTACAAGGTCCCCTTCAGAAGCAGGGTCACCTCAGGGTCAACAGCAGTTCGAAAAGCCCAGTTTCACTCCATCCGAGGTAAACGCCAAAACCGATTCAAACTGTTTCATAAAAACCGTTTCTTAACCGTTTTGTACTATATTTATTTATGAAGTGGGCAGCTCAGGACCCTTTTACGCCTATGGATTGCACCGACATCGTGATGGGTGCGGCTCGAGGGCCATTTCATAGAATAAGGGACACATACGCTCGAGGAAGGCACACCCCCTTACCCGATCACATTTGGGGTGGAAGGTACTACACTAATCATAATCAATCATCATTGGCGCAACCACTGCGGGTATGAGGGTACAATTGTATTTGTACCCCGTAGTTTTCCAATGCACCCCCTAGGAATTCCCAATAAGCCCTATATCTTTTGCATGGTAAGCAGGCCCCGCCCAACTCCACTAAACCACACCCCTTCATATCCTTTAATGCTATCTGTACCCCCTGGTAGTTGCGCCTATGCTAATTATCAGCAAATGCAGAACGGTTCAGTCGTTTCTTAATCAGAGGAATTTATTTAGGGACGACTTAACAGCCGCATCGGGTTGGGAAACTGATGGAATGACCACCCTAATCTTCCGTCGCCGTCTAATCTCATCAGACGGACCTGACCACACCCTCCAGGGTGACATGCTAGTGATTTGGGCCCGAGGTCAACAACCAGGGGAAGAGGTCACCTCCCCCCATCACCAACTCGAACAAGGGAACCCAATAACCTCGGACTTTTACACGGAAGATGAAAACAAATACCACGGTCTGGGACCCCAACGCGGCCTCATTTACATTGACTTTACGGCCGTTCGGAAAGAGTTCTCTACGGGTGGATCCTACAGCTAAAAAATGCATACCTTTATCGATTTAATTACTTGTATTCACCTTTTTGTATCCTCGCATAAATCTATCTCCATTAAACATAATATATTAAATAATAACTGGCTACTAAAACTCTGTTTTTGGGTATTTTCCATACAAAGGAAGCAACTGCCGAATCTAAAGTCGACATAATAAATTATTTACTCTCTAATTCAGATTGACATGAAAAAAATCCTAATTCTTATTTCTGAAAGTACAAATTAAACTCCAGTCCAGCAGCTCAGCAATTTACAGTTTACAACAATATTTATCTCTGTTCTTTCTTTACTAAAGTTTAACATTTTTAGACGGAAAATAATATATATAACTATTATTTAATTAAATAATTTCTATCGGTCTCCGCCATCGATTATTTTGATGTAAATAATTGATTGCCACTACGGTAGTTGACATTTCAACATAATTTATATCCTTTTGCTGCTCAAAGAACTAGTATTTCTTTAGTTTTATGACTAAACGGTTGAGGTACTTTTACTTTTGAGTTAGATTGATCGACATTCACTGGAAAATTATTGACATCTACATGGATAAATAAACCGTTGTAAACGGGCGTAACGAAGGCTTGCGTGGGCTGTTGGGGGCAAGTTGAGACATTTTGTGGAGTTGGAGGCAAGTGGAGACATTTGGGGGTTGGGGGCAAGTTGAGACTTTTTGGGATGTTGGGGGCAATGGAGACATTTGAGTGTTGGGGGCAAGTTGGGACTTTTTGGGATGTTGGGCAAGTGGAGACATTTGCGGGTTGGGGGCAAGTTGAGACTTTTTGGGATGTTGTGGCTTGTGGGCAAGTGGAGACATTTGGGGGTTGGGGGCAAGTTGAGACTTTTTGGGATGTTGGGCAAGTGGAGACATTTGGGTGTTGGGGGCAAGTTCAGACTTTTTGGGATGTTGTGGACGAGTGGAGACATTTGGGTGTTGGGGGCAAGTTAAGACTTTTGGGTGTTGGGGGCCAGTTGAGACTTTTAGGATGTTGTGGGCAAGTGGAGATATTTGGGTGTTGGGGGCCAGTGGAGACATTTTGTGGTGTTTGGGGAACTGCGAGAAAGTTTTGAAAACTTTTGGGGTGTTGGGTATAAATTGTGGGGCAACTTGAGGAAAAAGTTTCAAAAAGAGGTTGTATGAAGTTGTGGAGGTTGTGGGTTTCATTGGGTAGTAGAGTCTCACTCTGCCCCATCATGACCCTTTGAAGGTCATAACTTTTGACCTGAGTTTCAAAGAACAATTTTGAACATTGTTGTCAAATACCCTAGTGAGTATCTTTCCAACGATGCCATAGCTGATAGGGGTTAGCACAGACGAATTTGTGCCCTTTGACCCCACCCCTCAGGGGGTGTGACCTAATTGAACCATCTTTAATTTAATCGTAGTTGGAACCTATGTGCCAAATATCCGAAAGCGGAACTCGAAAAAGTTCTACCATTCGAAAGTTATCGTTCGGACAGACGGACGGACGAACGGACAGAGTGATTGGTCTTTCACATAAAGGGGTTTTTCCTATTTAATAAATCAAGGAGTTTTATGAAGTTTTGTCCTAAAATTACATAATTAATAATTACGAAATGTGACCCGCATTTATATAAAAAATACATTGGCCTGTTTTATGTTTTTACGTTATTGCATAACCAGCAAACGATTTCCCAACAAATTATCATGTAACTTGGGGTTGGCAACGTAGTCCAACGACCGTCCACTTCTGATAAAAGCTCCGTGAGATAAGCAACTCTTTGTCATCCAGGCAATTTGTAAGAGCTAAAATGTCCAGAGCGGACTTAAATAAAGTTCGGAACGTCGTTGTCTTCTTCTACGATAAGGTTCCACGGCATTTACCCCGTTTCGTGTTTGAGTATGATAAGAAGAGTAAAGAATCCCTGAGGGTACAGCCAGGGAGAGCCCTGTTCGGCTGGTATTTACTCCAACTCTGCCTTATCTGCGACTTTCTCAGCTTCTTTAGAGTTATCGTATTGTATTTGCGTCAACCAGACGCTTATCCACTATCCTCGACCCAACTCGTGGCAATCTTTGTACTCATGTGCTGCCAAAGTCATAATGGGATGACCGCACTCTCTTTCATTCTTAAGATTGACCTCCTTCCTCGTCTACTCAATCCTTCAAAGCGGATGGAAATTTGGATTCGGGGTAACTTTATAGATATTCTTAATATTGATTGATCGCCCTCTTGCTAGCGCAACCAGTGGGGGTATTAGGGTATATTGTACCCCTTAGAATTCTTGAAGCGCCCAACCCTTTGCATGTTAAGCAGGCTCACACCCAGCCCTTTCCTGTAATGATATTTGTACCCCCTGGCATCTTCTCGGGGTGAACGTAGATTTCAAACAAATGTTGAAGGGAAGTTAGGAGAGATCCCATCCGAATTAAAAACCTGACGGAAATAATTCTTACCCTGCTATACTTAGTAGGGTATCTTGGAGTACCCTGCTATTTAGTAGAATACCCTGTCATTTAGAGGAATGCCTTGCTACTTAGAGCCTTGATATTTACTAGGGTACCTCTAGTTATTTAGTAGGGGACCCCACTCTTTACACAATCTTTCTAATTCTAGGTCTACATTGGCCCCGACAGAGTAGTCCGGTGAATATAAAAACGGCCGTACTTTTCGGGAAAATGCTATCAGGAGCATTTTTCGTATCCCTGTACATTCCAATAGGAGTGGCGCTGAAGTTGGACTCGCAGTACCACACCCTGTATTATTTAATGCCTCAGGCCTCCCATGGCTTATTCTCCGTTTCAGGACTCCTTCGGTTCGGATATTTACTATTTGTCGTCCCAGAACTGTTGAGAACAACCCTCTGCTACGTTCTAGGCGGGATATACGTCGTGGTCTACCAGTCATGTACCCTTCGTACCCTACGGCCCCCGTTCTTTGTCCTACCAATAAGGGCACAAACCGCTGTAAAGACAATTACCGAACCGGAACACAACAAAAAAGGTCCAATTAAACCGGCCTCCATTTCGATTCAAATGTCAGAAGATACGTCCCCTCCAAATTCAAACATTGACGTAAACCAACTTCAGGATATTGAAGCCAATGAAACCGAGCGCAATCCCTCTTGCCCACCGACTCAAACAACTAACGGCGCGCCTAAGAAGGCAAGCGCTAACCTAGGTCCGAAGATCCTCGCCAATAAAAACGATTGGAACTTCGTAAAGATGGCGAGGATTTACCGCACGCTTCAAATAATCGATAATTGTGGAACCATCGCACTCTCAATCTTCATCCCGAGCATATTATTTCACTCTTCAAGCCTACAAATTTTTCTTTTGTACGGAACAATCAGGATGTACGGGATTCTGCCGTTGTACATTTACATTCTAATGCCGTTAGGATGTGTAATGACTCTGCCGCTAATTAATGGGTTGCTCAAACCGGCGTCAATGATTTACGACGAGTCGTGTGACCTTTTGTTCCGATGGAGGGACAAGGTCCAAGGGAAGTATGCTAAAAGGGTCCTTATAAGCTGTAGACCTATTGGAATGAGGGCCGGGCCCTTCTATAAACTTCAGAGAAGCTCTACAAAGAAGACTATTGCTTTCGCTCTTGAAACTGTTTCCAACCTTGTTATCTCATATTGAATAAATGATAGGGAGGGGTGTGGTTGGGCGGAGCCTGATTTACATCAAAAGGATAAAGTTTTACGGTATTCTATTCCGCCTTGTTAGCACCTATATATGCTTAACTTTTCCCCAGTATTGAAACGAGTTATCAAATTCCTTTAAATCAATTTAAATAGTTTTGCACAAAACTTTTTATAATTCTTCCACCTCTTCCTTAACAAATTAAAAAATGGTAAACCTTTATAATTACGTACACTTAACAAAAATAAATGACGATTTATAATCATGGGATTTAAATTTGAATTGAAGTATGCTTGTACGATAATTCCAAGTTAGTTTTGAGCGAACATTGAATTCAAAAACCAATGGGTTTAAGGTGTACTTCAGGAATAAACCATTGTAAAGGCGCGTCACAAAGAGGTTGCAAATAACCTCGAACTTTTACACGGAAGATAAAAATAAATACCAGGTTCTTTACACTTAATTCACGGTCGTTTGGAAAGAGTTCTGTACGGGTGGACCCTACAGATAAAAATTTAATTTAAACTTTACTTTTATCGATTTAATGCCCCCCAAATCCTCCCCCATAAGCCTCGGCTTATGTTCAGAACAAGATGTTTTGAATCGTGTTTAACATGGGAGAGATACCCCTTTTAGCATACTATCCTTGGCCATTCCTGCGGCATAATTAACAAGGGCGGCATAAAGGTGAGGTTTTAGGATATTTTTGTATCGTAGCATAAATCTATCTCGTTAAATATAATATAATATATTAACTAAAACCGGCAACGAAAGAAGCAACTACTAACTACCGAAAGTGGACACAATAAAGTATTCAATAAATTATGGATGTTTTCATTAAGATTGACTACATGGACACAAAATCCAATACCTTGTTTGCAAAGGTAGAAAGTAAACCCGACTTACTGAAGTATGCAGACCGCGGTGTAAAAGCGGGGTCAATCCAATTTCCTTTAACCTTTGACCTCTTTAGCCAGAGAATTGCATGCAACTATACCTCAATCATAATTAATTATTAGGTCTGCTTCTTCATCGATTATTTTATTATAAATAATTGATTGCGACTATTTGGGCTGCTCTGTGCTGAGTATTTTAACAGTAGATATGCTTATGATGCTCCAAGAACTTTACTATTTCTTTATTTTAAACGATTGAGCTGCTTTTCACAAGATTTGATCGATATTCTCTGGAAAATTGTTGATATCTAATTGGAAAAATAAGTCAAGGACTTTTACTGCAGTTTTGGGTAGTCCTTCTGCATTTCAGTTTAATTACGGAATTTAACCTGTGAGTAAAAAGCAACTATATTGATCTACTGTGCAAGTTTAAAAGTTGTGTACGACCAGCAAGCGAGTTAGCTACAAATACTGCAACTTGCGTCAGGAAACTTAATCAAACGACCGTCCACTTTTGATAAATGAGCAGCAAGCAGCAATTGTTCTACGCCAAGGGAAGTTTTGAGGGATAAAATGTCCCGAACAGAGTTAAATAAAGTTCGAAACGTCCTTATCTACTTTTACGATAAGGTTCCACGGCATTTACCCCGTTTTGTGTTTGAGTATGATAAGAAGAGCCTAGAAATACTGAGGGTGCGACCGGGGAGAGGTCTGATCGGCTGGTATTTACTCCAACTCTGCCTTATCTGCGACTTTCTCAGCTTCCTCAGGGTTATCGTATTGTATTTGTGGCGACCAGAGGCTTATCCACTATCCTCGACACAACTCGTGGTTAGCTTTGTGTTCATGTGCTGCCAAAGTCAGACTGGAATGACCGCACTCTCTTTCATTTTTAAGATTGACCTTCTACCTTTTCTACTCAATCCTTCAAAGCGGATGGAAATTTGGATTCGAGGTAACTTCCTTCCTAGCTATTTTTAGTTTTTAGGGGCTGTCCATAAATTACGTCACGCAAAAAACCGGGCCTTTTTTGACCACATCCCAACCTTCCTAACGCAAGGGAGCATAATGCCCGGCCAGACCCCTTCCCTCCTGATACCATTAATGGACAGTCCTTTATCTCCCTATCAATATTTGTAAACGTAGATTTCAAAAAACAAATTATGCGGAGAGTTCGGAGAGAGCCAATCCGAATTGAAAAAACATGACGACGTTCTTTCTGTTTCAAGATAATTTGTTCACCGTGTGCTACTTAGTACGGTTCCCTTGAGTACCCTTACCCTGTTACTTCGTTCGGTGCCCTTAAGTACCCTTACCCTGCTACTTAGTACGGTACCCTTGAGTACTCTACTCTTACCCTGCTACTTAGTACGGTACCCTTGAGTACTCTACTCTTACCCTGCTACTTAGTACGGTACCCTTGAGTACTCTACTATTACCCTGCTACTTAGTACGGTACACTTGAGTACTCTTACCCTGTTACTTAGTACGGTCCCCTTGAGTACCCTTACCCTGTTACTTAGTACGGTGCCCTTGGGTACCCTTACCCTGCTACTTCGTTCGGTGCCCTTAAGTACCCTTACCATGCTGCTTAGTGCGGAACCCTTGAGTACTCTACTCTTACCCTGCTACTTTACTTAGTACGGTACACTTGAGCACTCTTACCCTGTTACTTAGTACGGTGCCCTTGAGTACCCTTGCCCTGTTACTTAATACGGTGCCCTTGACTACCCTTACCCTGTTACTTCGTTCGGGGACCTTAAGTACCCTTACCCTGCTACTTAGGAGACCTTGACAAGGTCATGTCAATAGGGCAGAGTGAGACTCTACTTCCAAATGAAACCCACTAGTACAACAACTTCATTCGACCCTACTTAGCTACCGGCACTGACCTTGGTCGAAAGTTTTATGACCTTGCGAAGGTGAAATGGGGCAGTGTGAGAGTCTACTACCAAATGATACCCACAACCTCGACAACTTCATTCAACTTCTTTTTGAAACTTTCGTCTGAGGATGCCCCACATTTTTTAGCGAAACAGACCAAAAGTTTTCAAACGTATCTCAAAGTGTCCCAAACAGCCCAGAATGTCTCACAATACCCCCAATGCCAAAAAATGTCTTAACTTGCCCCCAACACCACGAAATGTCTCACAATGCCCCCAATACCAAAAAATGTCTTAAATATTTGTAATTGTAGGACTTCATTGGCCGCAACAGAGTAGTCCTGTGAATTTGAAAACGGTCGTACTTTTCGGGAGACTGATATCAGGCATATTTTTCGTATCTCTCTACATTCCAATAGTGGTGGCACTGAAGTTGGACCCGCAGTACCACAACCTGTATTATTTAATGCCCCAGGCCTCCCATGGCTTCTTCTCCGTTTCAGGACTCATTCGGTTCGGACATTTACTATTTGTCGTCCCGGAGCTAGTGAGAACAAATATCTGCTACGTTCTAGGCGGAATATACGTCGTGGTCTACCAGTCATGTACCCTTCGTACCCTACGACCCCCGTTCTTTGTCCTTCCAGTAAGGGCACAACCTCCTGTAAAGACCACTACCGAACCGGAACACAACAAAAACGGTCCAATTAAGACTAAACCGGGCTTTATTCCGATTCAAATTTCAGAGGAAACGTCCCTTCCAAATTCAAGCATTGACGTAAACCAACTTCAGGATATTGAAGCCAATAAAACCCAGCGCTCTTGCCCACCCACTCAAACAGCTAGCGGCGCGCCTAAAAAGAAAAGCGCTAACCTAGGTCAAAAAGTCCTTGCCAATAAAAACGATTGGAACTTCGTAAAGATGGCGAGGATCTACCGCACGCTTCAAATAATAGATAATTGTGGTACCATCGCACTATCTCTCTTCATCCCAAGCCTATTATTTCACGCTGCAGTACTGCTAATCTTCCTTTTGTTCGGAACAATCAAGATGTACGGGATTCTGCCGTTGTACATTTACATTCTAATGCCGTTAGGATGTGCTCTGACTCTGCCGCTACTTCACGGGTTGCTCAAACCAGCGTCCATGATTTACGACGAGTCGTGTGACCTTTTGTTCCGTTGGAGGGACAAGATCCAAGGGAAGTATGCTAGAAGGGTCCTTATAAGCTGTAGACCTATTGGAATGAGGGCCGGGCCCTTCTATAAACTTCAGAGAAGCTCTACAAAGAAGTATATTGCTTTCGCTCTTGAAACCGTTTCCAACCTTGTTATCGCATATTAAATAAATTCACAAATACTTAACTTTTGTTATTTTGACTAGACACGATGATGCTAATTTCACAAAATAAATGACGAGTTGATGTGCGCTAGATCCACCGACGCAACCACGAGGGGGTACCCGAGGGTACACATAACATTAAAGGTATTCCAGGGGTAAATTAGAAAACTAGGGGGTACAATGTACCCTCATACCCCCAGTGGTTACGCCAATAATGGCTAGATCTTTCTCCACACTGCATGTACGATAACGCAATGTTAGAGTTTAAAATTAATGAAGGAATAAAGGACAAAGAGATGCATAAAAAATCCCAATAAATAGTTCCTCTTCCTCAATTCCCAATTCCCATCCTTGTTTAGAATAACAGAAATTATTATTCCTTCCTTAGCAAAAAAGGACCCGTCTTTCCAAAATATCTGACAGTTAATCATCATTATAAAACTAGCAACTAGCCACAGACTGATGATGATGATGATGACCCTCAGAAAGTTGTGATTATAGGTTAGGGATTCTATAAATCTTAATCTTGGTACATCCTAATTTAGCTGATCTTGGTAGGAACAAAAAGTAGCTAATCCTAATAATCCTTCCGTCCTTCAGGTCCGGTTTAACAAATTCATCATCAAATACTTTATTTAGCATTGTTTACTTGGTAAATCCCACATTAAATAAAACATGTTGCGGATAAACAGCAGATTTCAAAGAAATAAATCAACTCTAAATCTTCCCTTCTTTATATGTAAAGATTGGCTTAAAGTAGGAGATGATTATATAAAGACCGTGAACAACCAATCCTTTGACATTGAACAACCTAAGGATTTTAACAACAAAACTAGCAAAAGTGAAAGGGTTTTTAATGAAATCCCGTTTAAACTTCTGTTTTAGGGGAACATTTATTACCTACGGACTTACTTTACAGATAATTTTGTTCTATTTTTGTGTAATATAAATCCTTCCGGCAACATGGTCTTTAGATAATTATTAATCCAACTCACACCTTTGTTCCCATCAGTTTTATGAAACACGGCACGCACGGTCCTCCATCAACCAGAACTAAGTAATCATGTTAACAAGATATTAACGAAACATGTTACAAATAAATACCAACTCCCCCAACGCACTCAACCATGATCCATTTATTCAAGATATTAGATTAATAACCTTATGATTTAGGCCTACTACAGAACTAGAGATCATTAATAGTAGTAGCCTTTGATGGGGTGCGGGGTGCGGTGTATGAACGAGGTTTCTAAGAATCCCTGCACCATGCATACTTTTGCAAACATTTTGCGAACTACTTGGTACTAATTTGCTAGCAAGATAATACCTACCTATTGTTGTAATCCATTATTTAGCACTGCCAGTCCAATGTTACTCGTTACTTGTGCGTTTGTATGAATTGTAGATTGATCATTGTAATAAAATGGGAGAACGTGCTACTGCTGACAATGAAATAAAGTTAAAAAAAAACAATTTCTCAGCACAACCAGCTAGCCAACAATCAACTACAATTTAATTTAATCATGAGACAAGTGTACTTTTATTCCCATTTTAACCATTGGATGATATGCCCAACTAACTAGAGAACTATGGCAGATATTATAACCAACAACAACAACAACAACATCTAGAGAAATTATAAAGACCCTGGGCCAACTAAAACAACTCATTTCAGAAAGGATGGATGGGAAGTTGTAAGATTAATTGTGAGATGAGGCCAGTTAGTTTTCTGCCGGTGAAATAACATCCCGTGGGAATTTATTTAATAATCACGCTATACCTTCGATACAAAGATGATGTAAAAATAATGGAATTGAGTATTAAAGTCCTTGGGGACTTGAGATTTGACTGATTTAATCAACAGAACCTTCCTCCATCCCTCTCAGTCTTAATCTATACATCCTTATTTCTACACAGTTTGCTAAAAACTTGCTCAGGCCTGGCCTGTTTTGTTCTGCTATTGCATTCCCATTTGCTACTGCATAATACAAGCGTTCTTGCTATGAAGCGTTTCAGTTACCAGAATGGTCCATTTCCCCATATAAGGCTTATCATTTTGCTATTTGTTTTGATAAGCGTTAGAGAGACCGTTTCCCATGTTACGCTTACCTTCCCTCCAGCTAGGAAGTTGGAATTGGACTTTTTAAACAATTTCTGGACAAAGGGTCCCTGTGGGATGCCCAAAGGTAAAGGCAAGTTTATAAAGGGATTTTTGTAATTGGCCTTTTGGAAGCTTTTAAACTTAATGTTGATATTTGTTAGGATCTACGAGGACGACTTTGGTATCTGGATCGGACTTTAATGTCAACTGGCAGTTGGGATATTCTCATAAAGTAAGAAATACTTAATCGTACCCCAAGTAAGGACAGGTTTGTACTGTCGGGGTTCTTATGTAGTCAACATTGACCCTTTTAGCATCACAACTTTTGGGCCTCTTTCCCAATAAAAATCACACGTCGTTAAATGGGCCAGAGATTCACACAATTTATTGTACGGAAGTACATTTTTCGTGGTGGTGAAACTGTTGCATGCATGTGGATGTCTTGCGTGCGTTTGATTGCCCAATTAATTAATGGCTTGTTGCATTGCATTAACCATCTTTTGATTGAGTTTTGATTAAATCATAAGCTAAAAAATTGGTTAAAAATCCTACGTAATGTGTGCATTAGGGAGGGTACAAGATTGAGTTGTTGGACAGTCAAGAAAAACTAGTTCGAGATCTGACATCCCTCGAGTCCGGGTCGGATGGGTTCATCAAGGGAAACTCCACGTACGTCTTTACACAAATAATACTTCCCCTTTTTATTAAAACTAACAGGGATTTGTGACCATAAAGGGCTCAATGGCAGAAGGTGTACTTGCCCAAGAACTTTATCTGTAAGGACTGCACCCTCAGACTCCAACGACAGGTCAAGTCATTCGACCCCAACTTTGTGTTTTGGTCATGTGCGGATGTAGACATTGTAAAGGGAGACACTTACGTGGAGAAATGCAACAATCGGGGTATACTTATCCGGGATAAGTGTCGTTGTAATGAAGGTGAATTGTTACAAAAAATAACTAGACGTTTCTCACTTTTTTAATAAAACATTAAAGATGTTTTTTTCTGAAGGTTCTTGGGGTAAAATCTGCCAGTTCCAGGACGAATGCGGTACAGACGCTCAGTGCGGGGGCAGTGCTCGTGGTAAGGGCTGGTCGCTTAAGGTTTCCCCCTGGAATATCTTATGTACCGTATTTCCAGAAATTATTCCCCTGGGAGAGATATCTTTCAAGGGAAGATAATTTAAATGTTGAACATGGAAAAGTAGGGGGAGTTATTCCGGGGGGTAGAGTTATTCAGGGGGGAGTTATTCCGCGGGATAGAGTTATTCCGGGGGGGGGAGTTATTCTGGGGATAGAGTTATTCCGGAGATAGTTATTCCGGGGGATAGAGTTATTCCGGGGGATAGAGTTATTCCGGGGGATAGAGTTATTCCGGGCGATAGAGTTATTCCGGGCGATAGAGTTATTCCGGGGGATAGAGTTATTCCGGGCGATAGAGTTATTCCGGGGGATAGAGTTATTCAGGGGAGAGGTATTCCGGGGGATAGAGTTATTTCGGGGGATAGAGTTATTCAGGGGAGAGGTATTCCGGGGGGAGTTATTCCGGGGGGGAGTTATTCCGCGGGATAGAGTTATTCGAGGGGGGGAGTTATTCTGGGGATAGAGTTATTCCGGGGATAGCATTTATTCCGGGGGACAGAGTTATTCCGGAGATAGTTATTCCGGGGGATAGAGTTATTCCGGGCGATAGAGTTATTCCGGGCGATAGAGTTATTCCGGGGGATAGAGTTA
>JAQFZX010001029.1:0-37708 GCA_034682405.1 Hydroisotoma schaefferi | reverse complement strand
GATGAGCTACATCGCACACTGTTTAGCCAGACTTCAATATTTTCTATTGAATATTGTCTGCTTAAAGTATGGGAATCCTGGGGAGTAAGACCAGACATAGTGGTTGGGCACAGTTTGGGAGAGTTTGCAGCAGCGGTTGCCTCAGGAATTTTAACCCTGGAGAGTGCTTTAAAATTGGTTGGAGAACGCAGCAATTTGATTGATAAACTACCAGGTGGGAAGATGATTGTCATAAAGGCAAATGAATATGCGACAAAACAACTGCTGAAAACTGCAGGAAATGCTAGAAAATATACTTTGGATTTTGCAGCGATAAATTCATCAGACCAAACGGTTCTAGCCGGTCCAGCCGCTTGTATTGATTGCTTTGCCCGTTTTTGTGATAACAACGGAATTAAAACTCACGTTTTGAATGCAACACACGCTTTCCATTCAGAAGGAATGGATCCTATTTTACCAAGCTATAGTAAATTTGCACATGGATTGAAATACAGCCCACCGAACTGTATTTACATTTCCGGTATGAATGGCAAAAAGTTGGATACTGACTGCAGCTCAGAGTATTGGGTTCGTCATACAAGGGAGAGTGTCCAGTTTCTTGCGGCTACTAAAGCAGCGTACAATCAAGGAGCAAGGATGTTCATAGAAATAGGACCCCAACCCGTGCTTTCCGCACTGGTTGCAAATAACGTTGAAGAAATACCCAATGCAGAAACCGTACTCTGCTTGCCTTCAATAAAACGACGGGAAAATGAATGGACAACTTTGCTAGCCAGTCTAGCTCAAGTGTATACATCAGGGTTTGATATAAACTGGGATGCTTTTTACAAAAACACCAACTATTCCAAAGTAAATCTACCCACTTATCCATTCCAGAGGAAAAAACATTGGTTTGAAAGAAAGGAGAAGGGTCCAAATGAACTTGTGGGAAAGCCACTGCATCCCTTGGTCGGGCGTTCCTTCAAAAATGCCAGTTCAACTAAAATATACCAAAACCTATTCACTCTTGATAACATGAAGTACGTGAGAGATCATGCAGTAGGAAAATATGTAATTATGCCTGGAGCAGCATTTTTGGAAATGAGTCTCGCCGCTGGACACGCTTCTACTCTGGCTTCCTTTGAAGACTTTTATACCCCCACGACCCCAGTCGTTGTTCGTAACTTATCAATCGAATCCCCCTTATCTCTAGAAGAGGGCCGTTACGAAATTCAAACTATCGTTGCAGAAAGTGGAGCAATGGAAGAGGAAACTGGGTGGAATAAAATAACAATTTACCAACAGTTGACCGAAGCTTCCGGAGCCTCAAAATGGATCCGTCATGCAAATTCAAATTTCAGTTGCATCGTTACAAACGTGGATGCAACAAACTGTGATATTGAATCCCTTAAACTTAACATGTCTGAATTTGGCGAAGATATGTCCAGCTTTTACAACCAGCTTAAAGAAGTGGGGCTGAACTTCGGACCGTTATTTCAAAGCTTAAAGAAGGTATGGCACAATGCAAATGAAGGAGTCCTTGTAGAAGTACAAGTTCCAGACGATGCCGAGGGCTACCTTTGTCATCCTGTTGTGATCGATGCCTTAATACAAAGTTTCATGGTTGACTTGGAACAATCAAAGCCCATTGTTTTGTCTGTACCAGTGATAATTGAAGAATTTATCTGGATCGCCAAATCGGATTGCAAAGTAAACTACATTCATGTGTCAAGCGTCCCAAGTAGCGGAAAAGTAGCCAACCTGTACGACGCGAGAGGTCAAAAGCTTGCAATTATTAAGGGGGTTCAACTAATCGAGACAAGCTTAGAATCCATTGCTAGGTCCCTTGACAGTCAAAAACTATCTTTACCCAAGATATTCGAAGAAGTTTGGAAACTTGAGCACTCAAAGCCACCAGTACAACTGGATGGAAAGATTCTAGAAACATTTCGCGAAGATATGGCCATAAAGTTACATCATAATGACGATGGCAGGAATCAAGATGAGATAGACTGTATTGGACCGATCAACGAACTCATAGCTCTGCATATTATGAAGACATTTCAAGAACTCGGAATACGCACAGACGTTGGCAATGTACTTGAGCTAAACAGCATAACGACTGAGCTCAATATTCCACCCGTGAAAAAGCATTTCCTCCGCCGATGTTTCGAAATCCTTCGTGAGGATGGGTATTTATCTGCAGAACCTTTAACGGAAACTATGTGGAAAGTTGCTAAAAAATTCCCATCTCTATCTGACCTCAACACTCTTATCCACAGCAATATCTCTAGAGGGAGTAAAACCGTAGAGCGTGACCTAGTTTTGCCTTGTTTAGAGAAATTGACCGTGGTACTTCAAGGGAAGGAAACAGTTCTTCCGATCCTTTTTCCGGAGTGGAAATCTGAAGTTTCTGCCGATGCTTTTTATGAAAAAGGACTTTGTTGCACGCAAACAAATTTAGTTAGCAAAAAGACTTTTGAATACCTGCTTGAAAACGGCTTAAAGAGTGCAACTGAGGGTCGCGAACTGAAAATAATAGAAGTGGGAGCAGGGACAGGAGGCTTGAGCAAAATAATTTTACCCCTTCTGGAGAAACATGGAATAGCGTATAAATACACTTACACCGACGTTTCTTCAGTATTTTTTATCAAAGCTCAGAATGTTTTCAAGGAATACGAAAGAAACATGGAATACAAGGTCTTGAACATTGAGCAAGATCCTAAGATTCAGGGATTCAAGCCGAATGACTACGATATTCTATTGGCTAGTCATGTTTTGCACGCCGTGGTAGATATGACTGAATGCATCAGGAATTCACGACATTTACTCAGGAAAGGAGGTCTTATCATGGTTACAGAAGTTTTTGAACCGTATAGAATAATTGACGCTATTTTTGGGATGGTTGACGGGTACTGGAGATACACTGATTTCCATCTCCGACCATGGCATTGCCTTATCAGCGGACAGCAGTGGATGAATCTATTCCTGGCGAACGGATTTGGAGCTGCTACTTCTGTAGATGGAATTTGGAAGAATAGTGGAGTAGTCATCGGAGAAGTTACTCATGAGACAGAGCATGTTAAATACATCAGTCCTGTACTAAGTAACCCAAAAGTTTGGCTTATTTTTGGATCAAATGACCAAATGGAGCATCAGTTGACAAGAAACCTGAGAAATGTTGACCGTGATGTCATTCAAGTGCTGAGTAGCGACAAGTACTCGTGGACCAGAAGCAGTAGCAGCGGTGAAACAATAGCTAATGCTAGACCAAATGTAAAAGCTGACTTCAAGAATATTTTCGAATCTATTTTCTCCAGCAGCCAGAACACTACTAGTATCGAAGGTATAGTTTATTGCTGGGGATTGAGAATGGGGGCGTTGGAGCAACAATTTACCCAAGGTTTATTATACCTTTTGCAAACCGTATTGGATGCCAAACTAAAAACTCCACCCAAAATACTCGCTATAACCCAAGGATTAGCTTACGTTACTGATCAAAATCCAGTTTCTCCTTCAAACGGATCCCTAATTGGTCTAATGAGAAGCTTCAAAAGCGAAAATCCCAACATCATATGTAAATGTATAGATATCGACCTCGAAGCCAACACCTATTCCACTTCGGAACACATTTTTAAAAAATTGTGGGATGCAGATTCAGAGCATATCGCAGTACTTCGGGAAAATTCATCTTACGTTCAAAGACTAACATTGCTAGGGAATTTGAGCAAGAATAACTTGACATTGCCAAACTCTCAGAGGTACGAATTAATCCTACCCAAGAGTAAATCCATTGCTGACCTAAGATTTGCTCCATCGTTTAAAAAAGAGCTGGCAGGACACGCCATAGAAGTGCAAGTGAAAGCTGCAGGCTTAAATTTCAAGGATGTCCTTAACGTTCTGAAACCAGATGCCCAGTTCGATAATTCGAATTCTGTTGGAGCAGATTTTGCCGGAGTGATAACTGCTGTCGGCCCGGATGTTACGGATAGAAAAGTAGGCGACGCTGTTATAGGATGTAACTTTGAAAGCGGAGCACTCCCAAGTCATCTCAGAACCCTTGAAGATGCCGTCGTTTCCCTTCCACCATATATGACATTCGCTGATGGAGCTACCTTACCAGCGGTTTTTGCTACAGCGTATCACTGCCTAGTAGATGTGGCACAGCTGGAAAGACATGAAACCGTTTTAATCCATACGGCATCCGGAGGAGTGGGTCTAATTGCTATACAAATTGCTCAAGAAATTGGAGCGACGATTATAGTAACCGCAGGGAATAAACGCAAACGAGCATATTTAAAGTCTCTTGGAATAGAACATGTTTTCCATTCCAGGAATCTTTCCTTTGGTGAAGAAATTATAAAAGCCACGGAAGGAAGAGGCGTTGACGTTGTCATAAACTCTTTGACCAGTCCCGGATTCAAGGAAACTTCACTTCAATCCTGTACTCAGAACGCAAGGTTTATAGAAATGAGCAAGCTTAACATATGGCAACCGGAAGAAGTTATGCAACTAAGAAATGATGTCCAGTACACGATAGTAGACTTGACTGCCGTTTCAGGACAAACCTGGAAAACTTTGTTCAGCCACCTTAATCGTTTCCTGAAAGAAAAAAAACTTCAAACGATTCCTTATACTCGCTTTAACGCCCAAAACATTCGAGACGCCCTGACATACCTTCAAAAGGCTAAACACATAGGCAAAGTTATTTGCGTCATGCCCGAGTGTATTGTGTCCAACGGTGAAGTAAACTACAGAAACAATCTTTTTAACGACCGAAGTACCTATTTGATCACTGGGGGCTTGGGAGGTATCGGACTCGAAGCAGCTAAATGGATGGTCCATTTGGGAGCAAAACATATCGTCCTTTGTGGTAGGAGCCAGCCAAATGAGAAGGCCAACTTAACTATTCAAAGCCTTATAAACAATCATGATGCTCTTATCCGAGTTGTAAACGCAGATGTGGGCTCATACGAAGAGTGCAAAAGGCTTTTACGATCAATCGAAGATGGAAACAGGCCCCCTCTTCGTGGAGTTATGCATGCAGCTGGATGTCTCGCAGATGGAACTGTTCCAAATCAAACCTGGGAGAAATTCGAAACCACTTTCAACGCTAAGGTGAAGGGCAGCTGGAACCTACATTCTTTAACCCTAAAACACGACTTAGAACACTTTGTGCTCTACTCTTCTGCCGCTGCCGTCTTTGGGTCCATAGGCCAATGCAACCACGCTGCAGGAAACGCTTTCCTTGATCACTTAGCCCACTACCGGCATGCCATAGGGTTGAATGCAACCTCTGTAAATTGGGGTCAATGGGGTCAGGTAGGAATTGCAGCAGATATAGATATTCCAGGATTTCGCCCAATGACTACTATTCAAGCATTTAATGCTCTTGAAGCGATCATGAGATCCAATAAGATTCAAGCTACAGTAACAGAAGTAGACTTGGAGACAGTAAAGATTATATTTCCGTGGGCGAAACATTATATGCAGGAGATAAAGACTCATAGCAATAATCGTGAGGATTTCAAGAAAATAGATATGAACACGTTGTCTGAAGAATTCGGCCAGGAGTTTGATTCAGCAGACGGTAGCAAGCAACCGGAAGTTGTTCAGAAATACTTGAACAACTTGATTTCTCGAATACTTCGGCTAGATGCTGGAGAAAAGATAGAAGAGAATCAGACTTTCCAAGACATGGGCTTAGACTCCCTTATGATGGTTGAGTTAAATAATAATCTTCAAGCAATGGTGGGGGACAGAGCCACTATAACCGTTACAGCCTTGTCTGACTGTAACACTATTTCTTTACTTAGTAAAAAGCTGACGGATATTATTAACGGGGTAGAAGATATCGGAATGCCTAAGGAGCAGTTTGTCCAACTCTTGAGGGAAGATTCCACACTTCCACCTCACATCCAAGTCACATCTCCCAGCCTGAAACTACATGATATAAAATGTATACTTCTGACCGGAGTTACAGGTAACCTCGCACCCTATGTTTTAAAGAACCTATCCCTGAACGACCAAATTCAAAAGATCTACTGCTTGGTCCGACCTGCTAGTAAAGGTCAAGGCTCTGTTAACGACAGAGTTAATCAGAACTTGAAAGAAAAACACCTTTTTGGTCATATCGACATCTCCAAGGTTGAGATAATAGAAGGAAACTTAAGTGACGAAATCATGGGCCTTTCTCAAGCCGTGTACGACAAACTCGCTAGCGAAGTAGATGCAGTTTTTCACTGTGCCGTAAAATCAAATCATTTGGAACTTTATCGGAAAAATATCAACAGCTCCTCAGATCTTCGGACAGTGAATGTAATTGGAACGATTCGAATTCTTGAATTTGCAGCAAAGTCTAAAACCAAATGGGTATTTCATGCCTCAACGCACTTAGCGGTTACAAGATGCGGGTTGGAGGGTTGCTTCCCAGAGGAATGGCCACATGAAGACGAATTTGATAACGTAGACAGTGCTGGGTATTCCACTTCAAAATTTATATGCGATCGTCTCATGAGCCAAGCCGTTGACCGAGGACTACCTTGCAAAGTATTCAGATTCCCATATGTTTCAGGGGATAGTAAAACTGGTCAAGGACCTGTCACAGATAACCACATCTTCTTAAGATTTCTTCACTACATGCAATCAGGGAAAATGCCTTCCGTCCCAATGCCATTGCAAATTGTACCTGTAGACGTATGTGCCGATATTTCGGTACAAGTCTTCTTTGACGAGAACGCCTCTGTGGGAATTTTTAATGTTAACAATCCTCATAATATGGTCGAGCAAGAGTTCGCAAAGCTTTCCCAAGAGTTTGGCTACCCTGTAGAGGTAGTGGAGTTCGAAGAATATGTCAGGATGATCCAGGGAGAGGGAGAGAGTTCTATTTTATTTCCAGTAAAGGAAATTTATACCGATCCAAAACGGTACATTGAAATTGTCCAACGAACACATAATTTTATCGAAAGCTGGTTGCAGAATCCTGACCAGTATTATCAGTGCAAGAAGATACCTTTTTTGGCTAAGATGGTTGAGCATCCTATGGACATTTTGAGACGGGACATTCAGTATGCAAAAAATAATGGATTTTTTAAGAAACTAGGGCTATAATTTGTTTAAAATATACTCCTTTTGTCGTCCATATAAAATGTTTTAAAAAATTCTAGGTAGTTCAAGTAAACAATATTCAATATCTGTAAAATACGCGTGCATAAAAAATCCTCTGATTTCATTTCTCACTACCTTTCTTGGCTCTGGAGTAAAATTAAACTTTTAATTATACGATAGATTTTTTAAATAAAAGTGCATATGTATCAATAAAGCATTTAAAGTCATAATGGTTTCTTTTAGTGTCCGCTTTCCTTAAAATGATTTTTAAGGTAGATTCTATCAATCAATTAAAACCGTATAAATGTTACGGAAGAACATACAAGTATTCGTCAAAAGTCAATTTTAATTGTCTTTATGATAAATATTGATAAATTTGACCCCTTTACTTTTATCTACCTGAGCTTTTCAAGGATATTCAATACAGTATGATGAATGTACTGATCAGTACTTTAATGGATTTTTTCAACAGGCATAATTGGTTAAAATCTCTGCAACCACCATTAGTATTTTCAGGTAGTGCAGACTGAGTATCCTTCCTATATCTTCCAACCCATTCAACAAAAATGGTAAACTTTTCTCATGATTAGAAAGTTTAAGGATTGGAATTAATTTACTGGCTGAGCTGTCTGTTGAATCATATAGAAGAGTTCCTTAGTTTCCTGGTTGGAACAAAATTTCTTAACTTCGTCTTGAAACACATTATGAATTTTTGATTTCAATAAATCGGTATAGTCTTTAATGATTCGGTCAAATTCCGATACAAGTAACAAGTAAAACATTTGCCTCATTTGAAATTAAAAAACGTAGCATTCTTCAGTAGGACCGTTGTTATTCTATTCTTCTTAGCAGAGATCTTCCACTTTATTTTATAGCAAACGTGGTAAATCCCATGTATACAAATTATCTGACATTTAAATTCATTTAAATTAATACAGTCACAATTATATTACTAGTAAGGCGGATAGCTACCGTACTTTATGCAATGTTAAGGGTCACGCCATTTAGAGTACACTTTATGCCGAAGCTACTGACTTCACGGCTGTCGTAGTTTCAATTTCAAAAGTAACAACTGCCTTTCTAGTTTTTATAGCATGAAGAATTTTAAACTAAAACTAACTATAGAAGAACACGGTTGGCGTCTCATAAAAATTAAGTACCGTGTACTGCAGTAAAAGTGTACCCCTTTTGATAGCAAAATGACTTTTAATTCCTTTGTTCTTGTGACATTTGTACTTGAGCATTTATTATTTTGCTGGCACAACAAAATAATTTAGTGTATTTTCAAAATCCTACTGCTACTGCAACTGTACTATCAAATGTGTGAGATGCACTCTTGCCACTAAAAAATAATTCTACGGCTCAATGTTCTTTTAAATGATAAAAGTCGTAGTATCTGAAATTGCTTATACAATTTCTGTAACGAATGCCTCCTATACCAATAAGAAATGAAAAAAATAGAGTATAGTTACGAATCAGAAAAACTTGATTATTTACTAAAATAAAAAAAACTACTTGTATGATATATCTGTTACATTGTACTCTGCTACTACTGACTCTCACGATTGATTTTATAATTTGGTATGCCATATTGTAAAAACTGCTACTGCTACTACTTTTGTTTCAAGTTCTGTGTAAATCCTGCGTAAAATTAAGCATATCAATTTTTATCATTCCTTTTCGTATTTTACTTTTAACTGAAGTTCTTAAAACTAAAAGTCATTTTTAAAATACTATAAACTTCCCCTCCTCAAAAACTGACTAGAATCTTTTCATAAACTTTTCACTGCGTATAGACAGCACATTTACTTAGCAAATGCACAGTAAACTCAGCAAACCTTACTTAATAATCCTCTTCAGTCTTCTGACTCGACTTTTTATGCATGTAGCATGTTTACATGAAGTGCTGGGATCAAAAGTCGGCAATATAAACATTTCCATCATCATCATTTCTGCAACCCGAATTACAATGACTATTTTAAAAGGTCAACAAAATGTTCGAGAATAATGAATGGCACTAGGCCAGGCCTTTTGCCGTGTTTCTGTCTAGTTTCAACCTACCCATTTCAAACTACTGTGACTGCTTGTCGTGACTCTGGACACTTTTCTCTCAAACAATAGTACAATTTAGCTTTTTTTAAACATATACAGTGAAGTGCACTGCAAAAAATACAAACATCGTCATTCGTAATTTCCTTGCATTACGAAAAGCTAATTACTAATTACACTTCAGTAAGCATTATAAGTCCCCATTAGTAAGTAATTAATAATGGTATATGAAACAACTAGCCACATGCTTAATTGTATGCATTCAATAATAGCGTCAATTGTGTCATAATCCTAATCAACTCTCAAATAAACTCAACCATAAAACCGCATTAAAGCTTCTTGATGCAAGAAACCCACACAATATTTATTATACCTGACCACCGAAGTACTTACACGTTTTGGTCTTTCATTTGTAGTGCACGTTTGAAAAATGCTCTTGACTTTGCCATTTATACAGCTTAGACATTTCACAAGAACATAACCCGTTTAAGAAACAGTAGCAATACCGAGATTTCAAAAGATTTGGAAACAGTAGTATTTAGGAGGTATATACGTATCTAATAATGTCAACTGACGCCATTTATTTGACATCGCCTGACATAATTTCTCATCGACAAACACTCCTATTAATTGACCTGCCCTAATAAGAATAAGACGCAAGAACTGAAAAAAATACAAACACAAGCATAACAAAAGTGTAAGTAGAGAGGACTTTGCAATTTGTGCAACGCCAAGATAAGTCCCTACCACTACCACGACTAATGACCATAATAAAATCCTCAATAAGTCAGCATATTACTTAAAAATTAATTGGGAAATCAGAACACCTTTAAAAACAACGTTGCTGCGAGACAGCCTTGGTATTATTGTCAAGAGTTAGTTCTAGTTGTAGTTCCTGGTTATGAACTAAAAGACACATTTCAATGTGTCTTGCATGAAATCATTTTTTACTTAATTAGGTTAAAAAGTAAGGCTATTTTATTGTACAAAAACAATAGCTAAGATTATTTAAAAAAAACTAACGCCGTTGCTGTAAAAAAGAAGATAATTCTGCTAAAAATTTGTATCTGACACTTTACTATTCTTTAAAATATCAAGTGTTTCTTACGCCAGTAGTTTATAGTCGTTATAAGACAACCTATAACCTAATACAACGCAGTTTCTACAAATATTTCATTCGATTCCATATCTATCAAATAGTCACTTTTACGTATACTGAATAGTTTAGTTGGAAGAGCTCATTTAAATTTACATTTGGGATCAGGAAACAGACTCAATAATGTTCATTCATATGCTAATGTACCCAAGAATCTCTTCCACATGCATTTTTCCACAATTTAAAATTCTTCTTTATCAAAATTTATATAATGCCTATTAGTCATTACATTGAATATAGAAAAGCACAGCGTAAGAAAACTTTAGCATCGATATCCGCCGCATATCCGCAACTTTTTTTATTCTTTTCTACAATACCTATAACAATCGGATTATGCAGCCATTACATATAGTTCTTAACTTATTCTACTACGACAACTACTCTTTACTACAAAACTAGAATTTTGCTTGTTCTAGAAACTAACTAATAAACGAAGGCAATGTGTCTATGATAATAGCATTATTACAAGTATTGGTTATGATACGCAACCAAACCATATTCTCTTTAAAATACAAGATGCAATAGTAAAAAAAAATCTCGGTTAGCTAACTGGCTTGATAAGTGTGACGTAGCTTTTGCACGACTTTACTACTCTGGCTCATTCATCCCATAAATTCAATCAAACGAACGAAACTGGTCTCAACATAGGTAGTTGTTATGTAGTGTCTCCTAATGTCTTACTGTGACTGTACACCACACGCTGATCATCGTCTTCATTGAAATCGAGATACTACTCGTATGACGATTGCTAGCTAGCGAGAAAAATACAGTGAAAGTTGTTTCATTAAATTCGTACTAGATTTGTCTACAAACTGACGACGATACATGCACGTGCATTTACTTTTATTTTGGGGGCTAAATTATCAGGATTTCCTAGTCCTTCCGCACTTATTCCGTGTCTACTTCTTCGTCGCACCTTACCTTATCGCTTATGATTCTTTTCTTAAAAGCATTCCTAAACTAATCATACACAAACGGACTAATAATTATTGCTCTATTGTTTTACACCAATGTTGTAACTGTCGTAATGTTAGGCATACCAAAAAAGTGGTCAACAACTAGTCTAGTCTACATAGAATAGCTCTGAATTTTTAAAATTATCTTTGCTTCATTTCATTCATTACATTACAACGTTGATGACAAGTTATGATCTAATCTAATGTATTAATTGGGTTTTCCCGTTCATATGGAATATCTATGCGGTTGAATAATGGGTCAATAGTTCTATCTAAAGATTACAGAGTAAAGGTGACTCTTATAGGGTGACAAATTGACCTGGTTTGAATTTAGGATCATCTAACCTGTTGAATAATAAAACTACTGTGTTTTTCAAGTATCATATTATCAGATAGCTTTTGATCGTTTTGAATTGGGTCAATGTTATTAAGGCTAATGTTTAAAGACAGAAACAGAGATACTGTACTCGATAACTCGATCCACTATTCAAAATATATATGGCATCATTCCGGAAGTTGATTTAGTCATGCGGAAATTTCCCTTAGAATGAATCTTTAATGTTACTATTTAATAAGCAAGTTGAAGTTCTAGAGGCTACGAAAAACTTCCATTGAAGTACAATAAATGTTGTTTTTACCCCTTGGTTAAAAATATTGCTAGAAATTTTTTCTTCGCTAAAGGCTGTTACAATTAATAGATAACGCACAAGATTAGTTGTTACATTAAATAGTAGACTTGACTTTAAATATTGATGTTACGTAGTAATGGGTACCTATGTACTGTTTTTTAGCTTGGCGAGAGTTAAGCCATCTTTTTAAATGTAAAAACCAAATTAACACTTATCGTCAACCGCTAATACTGTAATTTTGGCAATTACCTGCAGTTCTAGATGTGAATTAACTGAACTACCTCAGGCGTAAACTGCGAAGAAACTAAAACTCTATAGAAAAACATGGATAACAACAGAAAACGAGGGACTTCCTCTTTGACACAATTCACATCTCCATTTTTTCTACCTTTAAAAACCATTTCCTATACAAATGCCAGAAAAATATCATTAGGTTAGTTAAAGGTAGCCCAAAGACCTTGATAATTATGAAACAAAGTTATTTGCTCAATTATTTAATGTTCATCCATGATATTTTAAAATCATTGAAGGGGACTAAATAAAGGCAATTCAGTTGACGAAATATGTTATCATCTTTAAACCACTTTTTAATGAATCTTGTAACCGTCTTTATCTGTCTCGACTCACTTATTTTAATTTTTAATTTAATTTTTTAGTATACAATATGAAATTTATATAGGATTGAAAGTTGTATTATTAGTCGTTGCTTAAAATTCTTCATCAGCTTGTTAAATGTTAAAGATAAAATCTAATAGTTAGTCACAATGAGCTGAATACGTCGATCTCAGAAACAGTAGTTAATTCAATGCTTTAGTAGGTTAACTGCCTGACACAAGGTAACGTACCGAGAAAAATATGCTAGTAATTTTTACCTAATTCTACTCATACTCAGAAAATTATCAAACACTGCGAACGTCTTCAAATTGCCAAAATAGGTGCTTTTCCTCCCTCAAACAATGAAAAATTAGCTACAAGATCAAAATTCAAAATGAAAACAAAACCTCATTTGAAAAATTTCATCTCCCCGTCCCCATTATTTTTTTCCCCTATATTGCTTGATCTACGTGACATATTAGTCTGTTTCTGTTGGGTTATCCCACGTTATGGCTATTTTCTATTTTACAAATGTTGGACAGCGTAGGACTATAACATCCGTCTGTACTAAACGCATCCAAGTAAAGTAACGTCTTTTGGCTCACACTCTACCGTTCTTGCCAAAATCCAACCGTTCCTTTGTAACAATGCAATATTAAAATTCTTCGTTATAGGCAACTAAGATTTTCATCGAGCAAGTATGCATCATATAATATTGGTTGCGATTCCTTTTTTGGTCACAAACCCCATATTCAATACCAATAAGGACCACACCAACATCTAAGGGGACTAGGGACCACAAGAGGGGGAAGTGTTTGATGCATAGAAATCCTTACGCTTATGTCTTTCTGGAATGTATAACCAATTCTGTTGTATGTTTTCTTGCTTGGCTGTTTTGACCTATATATCTTTTAAAATTCGAAGTTTTCATACCCATTGGCAAGCTAGAAATCAAGTAACATTATTAATTGGTATGAATTTATGCCAGCCTAGGTCCTTAGCTGTTCCCAATAATATTTCTAGAGTCCTCTAATCTGTAGACAAGTTGATAAAGGATTGAAGAAAATACTTCAAACCCTCAGTCGACTTCGGGCTGCGCGTGGTTATCAATAAAGCGCTTAATCATTGGAGTACAGTTCAGCTAAATATTGAGTTACATACTTTAAAGGAAGTCAAGAAAGGTAATCGAGTTTAAAAGTTAGTTGCATACGTGAGGAAAGAACTGTAAAATACGCTATAGGAAAGAAGCCAACTTTTAACTGGATGGTTTATTGTGGTTAAAAAGTGGCAAAAAACTGTAAAAAGTGCATGCAAAGTTTCTTAATTGTTGACCAGGAATGTCAACCCGACCAATGGGTTATTTCGGGGTTGGTTGAGTGTTTCCTAAAACGGATTTTATTGCTGGAAACCATTGGAAAGGGGAAAGAAGAAGGATTGCAGGATGACAGGTATGGACGTTATCAAATTCTTTATACAAATGTACTCAACATAAGGAATTTGAAGGATTAGCATTTACAGCATTCTAGCTACTTTCAACGATGGAAAAAGTTTTAAAAGCATCGGAAAGGAGTGTTGTTTATATAATTTACTAAAAAAGATTTATATTCAACAGTTGCAGATCAAGCCTGGGTAACCCTTGTGGTTGATGGGGAAAGTGCCAAAAAGGCTATTGTCTTGGCCAAATCTTTGAGACGAGTACTGACTTCCAGAAAAGTGGTTGCTGTTATTTCTCCCGGAATATCTAGCCACATACGGTATGCCAATTAAATGTTGTTGTAAGAGTTTACCATTTGCATGGAAGTAACGCATATTTTCGGAGGTTCTTGTAAAGGACTGTGGCTAGAAATGGTTCCCTTTCTCGGCTTTTGTAAGGTGCAAATTTATTGGACCTCATTTTACCAAAGTAAAATATGCTATTGGAAACTATGCATAACTAGCGCTTTAAATCTCATGCCTATTTTCTTGCATAAAAAAATGAATTTACTATTGAATTTATGCCAGCCTAGGTCCTTGGCTATTCCCAATTATAATTCTAAAGTCCTCTAGTATGCAGACAAGTTGATAAAAAATTGAAGAAAGTACTTCAAACGCTTGATTAATTAAAGAATTAATTAATTAAATTTATAAAACTAGATCTGTGCTGGATGAAGTGTTTGACTCCACTTTCACATTCAGTCAAGATACAGGATCCGTAATAAGCAAAGAAGTCTATGGGAAGATATATTGTTGGAATCTGCCAGTATTTCGCAAATGTGTTTTCCTAGAATCGAGTTGCTTCGTAAGTTGACCATCTTTATAATCTCCTGACTTAACATTAAGGAGATCACATTTTCCAAGAGAATTCCCCAAACTGCCTTTTACATGACTATAACATTTCATTTTCATATGATTTGGCAGGTTTTGAGAAACTGCGATGAGATATTTTCCACAGACACAGACACATCATTTCATGCACCATTGGACTCCAATGGAAATCTGGACTTATCAGTTTTTGTATTCTCACCAGCTCCAAAAGCTTACCGGAGCTTGGTCAAGTTCATCGATGGAACTAAAGGTTCGCAGAGAAAAGGTAAGCTGGATTATTTTTAAACAATTTTTTGATTCTTTGTTTTACAACAATACAGTTAGAACCTAGCATATGCAGTTGAAGTTTAACACTTATTCAGTGATTAATGTTCGAGTTCTCAACTTTAAGAAATTAGAATTAGTATTAGTAGACAAATTGGTACACGACGCGATTAGAGTGTTTCACAGAAGTAACTTTTTTGTATCGCGTGAGCAATAATGTTAGGTTAGCATCACAATCTCGTCTCATCATCTCTTCGAAGGTTGGTGGCTTATGTCTCAATTTATTATTTGTTGACAAACTGGCTATTGAACTTAAGACTTTGCCAACTAACCTGCTTACGCAAAGTTGATTTTTATTTAATCAGTCAACCTGCAATGCAGTGAATGATGAATGAAACTGATTGAAAATACTGCAGTTAGCTAACTGCAAATCGTCAAACGAGGTTACAATGCAACTGCTAAAAAGTACAAACTACTGTTTGAAAAATGTTCATCATTTTTATTTTAATTAAGAATTTATGAACATCTCTTAATGAACCATCAACAATGTCCGCTCTCAATCGGATCAAACCTTTGTATTCAATATGACTTATTGCAATTTCAGACAGTTCCGACATCCTCAGTGGGTTTTTCGGAAATTGGACCAAGAATCAAGCAAATGCAGAACCCTTTGCATACGACTATATCCAGAAAATGTCTCTCAGCTCCGGAACTTTAGCAATGTAAGAGTTTCAGTTTTGTTAAACATTCCAAATCCATACATTTCTTGAGTAATCTCTTTATGAAGATTACAAATCGTAAACTTATGACCACCTCTACAGAAATCAAAAGGATCTAGGCATAGTTTCCTTCATAGACGAGCATCCGTTCAGCCTCATGAGCAAACCCAAAGATGTGAAGGATCAAAAAGCAGAGATGGGAATCTTAGAACAGGTTATTTCTCTAAGACATTTAGCGATTAATTATTTGGCTTGACACAAGTCACCTTAATTTTTTGCATGTCCTACACTAATAAAGCTTACTTACATCATGCAGTTAGATTTCCCCTTTCTTTGTATCTTATGCCAAATCTTTAACTACATATTTCGGGAAATTCTCACAAAAAGCAAATATTAATAATTACTACTATTACGCAGTCCGTGCTACGTCTTTGGACTGACATTTACACGAACGAGGTGGAGCCCATTGTACAAGAAAACCATAAGCAGAACCTGCAGCAGGTTTGTACACAACTTTATTTGTTTTTTAAAATGATAAGCATCTAATCTCTCGACAATGTGTCTAATTTATATGCAAAGAGGCAACTAGGTGCAATTTACTTGAATTATGAAAGATGAGTAGTCGCTCAAGTCTTTTTAGTGAAAGCGGTTTTTTCATTGTTGCTAATTGCATGTTTTTTCACGCATTTCCTACCTAGGTTGGCCAAACCATTGAACAAAATTGCTTCTACATTCCATCAGTTGAAGAGGAGCTAATGAAATGTGCTCAAGAGCCTATTGCAATTGTGGGAATGAGCTGCAGATACCCGGGGGCAAATAACCTTCCAGAGTTCTGGAACTTGCTCCTGGAAGGACGTGATGGAATCCGGGTAGTAAGCCCTGACCGGTGGAGAAAGGACCAAGGATGCCACATGACGGCAGAGCAGAAGACCACGCAAGCTGGATTCTTATCCTGTCCTGTGGACGAGTTCGACGGGAAGTTTTTCGGGATCAGTCCTATGGAAATGTCATTTCTGGATCCACAACAGAGACTGATGCTAGAGGTGATTTGGGAGTCCCTTGAAGAGGGTGGAATTGACCCAACTAGTCTGAAAAATACTTATACCGGAATTTTCATCGGAGAATGGACGAATGATTACAAAGAACTGATAAGAGAACAGAATAACAAAGAATTTTACCGAACTTACATGGGAAATTCTCCTGGTTCGGCTGCAGGAAGGATTTCCTTCATACTTGGAATGACCGGACCAAGTGTGGCCACCGAGTCCGGATGTTCCTCCGCCATGGTTGCTGTAGATCTGGCATGTAAAAGCTTGCGAATGGGAGAGTCAACAATGGCACTTGCTTGTGGAGTTAACCTCCTTCTTCATCCATTCAGTACCAAAGATATGGTCATGGTATGTGCTCCCGACGGGCACTGCAAGACCTTCTCCTCAGATGCGGATGGCTTTGGAAGGGCGGAAGGGTGTGGATCCTTAGTACTCAAACGATATTCAGATGCTATTAATAGTGGAGACAAGATTTGGGGACTGATACGTGGAATGGGGACAGCCCAAGAAGGACCGAGTAGAAGCTTAGGAACCCCCACAGTACATTGTGAAGCTATGGCCATGCAAATGGCTTTGAACAAATCGGGTATCCATCCGAACCAAATCAGCTATGTCGAGACCCATGGAACAGGCACCCCAGTAGGTGACCCCATGGAAGTGGCTGCCATTGCTCAAGTATACTCTAAGGAAAGGGAGCAGCCCCTGGTTATAGGATCTGTGAAAACCAACGTGGGTCACACTGAATCTTGCTCAGGAATAACGGGGATTATGAAAGTAGTTTTGTCCATGCAGAATCAGATCATTCCTCAGCATAGGAACTTTGTTTCATTGAATCCCCACATCAAGTTGGAGTCTGTGCCTGCGGAAATTCCGTTGGAGGCTAAAAAATGGGAAAAAAAGCAAGGCGTTTCCCGATACGCTGGAGTCAGTTCCTTTGGAATTACTGGAACGGATGCTCATGCTATTATTCAGGAGACACCGGATGTTTCCAATCCTCAACTAATTGTTGAAATGGAGAGACCCCTGCACACCTTAACAGTGTCAGCCAAGAGTGAAGCAGCTTTGGACGAGCTGTTAAAACACTACGAGGAATTATTATCAAAAGATGACACACTGAATTTGGCCGATGTAGCCTACACAGCCAACACAGGGCGAGCTCATTTCCAGCAACGGGTAGCAATCACTGGTAAAACTACCGAGGATATCGTCAAGAAAATTGAAAACGCTGCCTACCTTCGACAGCAAATCCCCGATACTAAATCAAAAGTATGTTTCCTTTTCACAGGCCAAGGGTCACAGTACCCAGGAATGGCCAAAAGTCTCTACAACTCCTCGCCAGTATTCAGGATGAACTTTGACAAATGTGAAAGCCTCCTTCGGGAAAAGTACCAAGTCAATATCAAGGCTGCCCTTTGGGGAGATGAAAATCAGAACATTAGTCGAACCATTTATAGTCAAACTTCTATATTTTGTGTGGAGTATTGTCTAACCAAAGTATGGGAGTCTTATGGGATCAAACCGGATTGTGTCCTGGGTCACAGCTTGGGAGAATTCGCTGCCGCTTGCGCTGCTGGGATTTTGGATCTTGAAGGTGCCATGGAACTTGTGGCCCAACGTAGCAGGATGATCGATAATCTCCCTCGTGGCAAAATGGTCGCTATCAAAACCGGCCCGAAGACAATAGATCCTATGATTGCATCATATGTAAAGAACCACCCGGACAAACCTCTTGATTACGCTGCTGTCAATTCAAATGACCAAGTCGTGCTGGCAGGATCTCAAGAAGCTATCGAAGGATTCGCTCTACTGTGTACAAATAATAACCTCAAAACTCACGTTCTAGAAGCCACACATGCATTTCACTCACGACATATGGAGCCAATGCTGCCAGAGTATTTAAAGGTTGCATCCCAAGTCCAATACAATACACCAACCTGCACATACATTTCCGGAATGGATGGAAAGCTCTTGGAAGACGGAGATATGGTAGCCAACTACTGGGTAAGACATACGAGGGAAAGTGTCAAGTTCCTGGAGGCCAGTAAAGTCGCTTTTAACGAGGGATCTAGAATTTTCCTTGAAGTTGGACCTCAGCCTGTTCTAAGTGCTTTGACCATGGTGAACTGTGGGGACTTCGGAGAGCCTATTGCATGCCTTCCCTCCCTTAGGAAAAACGAGGAGGAGTGGATAACAATGCTAAATACTTTAGGAAAGCTCTATGTCAACGGGATGGACATTAATTGGAAAAACTTCGATCAGTACTTACCCAGAAGCAAGGTAACCCTTCCATTCTATCCTTTCCAGAGGAAATCATTTTGGTTCGAACCGAAGGTCCATACTGGAGGAATGATGAATGGAACTGAGATTCATCCCCTGATAGGATGTCCTCTGCCAAATGCCTCATCACTAAAAATGTATCAAACTTGTATCGACCTCAAGAAAGAAACCTACATTAAAGACCATTGCATCGGAAACAAGGTCATTTTCCCCGGAGCTGGTTACATGGAGATGATCTTGGCTGCAGGACACGCCACAACGCAATGTTCCACTGAAGCTCTTCCAGTCCCTGGAACCCCATTGACCGTGGAAAACCTCATGATTGAAGCTCCACTTTGTATAAGCGAAACTGAAGCATGTGAAATCCAAGTTATGGTCTCGACTGAAGATATGACCTCTGCGGGATATAAGATTTCAATCCACCGAAGAATAAACTCTTCTGACGCTTCTAATAGCAAATGGCTTAAGCATGCTCATGCTGAATTTTCTCCATTTGCCGTAAACTACACTAATAACCCTGAAGATTTCCCTGGCATAAAACAAAGATGCGGCGAGGATGTCCAGATCTCAGAGTTTTACGATAAACTTTCAACAATCGGGTTGAAGTTTGGAGACACATTTAGAAGTATCAAAGCAGTTTGGAAAGGAGACAAGGAACTTTTGGGAGAAATAGCTGTTCCAGAAAAATCCAACGAATACCTCTGCCACCCTGTTGTAATCGATGCCATGATTCAGGCCTTGATGTTGAGCAGAAATCAAAAAGTCGAAAAATTGATAGTCCCAATCACAATCAAAAAATTTATTTGGCTAGCTAAGAGTGAATCTCAAACCTATTTTGTCCACTGTCGTCAAGACACAGAAGGCCCTGCAGATGCCGTTCAAGCCGTACTCTTTGATGATCAAGGTAAGAAACTGGCCGTGATGTGCGGAGCCGAGCTTATCGAAACCTCAGTAGACGTCATCCTTTCCGCTTTGGAACAGCAGAAGCTCTCTCTGCCCAATTTATACGAAGAAGCATGGAGATCTACCATGGGTCCATTACAGAATCGCGTCCAGCTCCCCCCTGGAGACATGGAAACTCTAGTTTACCAAGATCCTGCTGGAAATCCAATAAAATACTCCTATGACCATGGAGAAGTTCAGCAAAGAGTTATAGAACTCACTGACCAAATGTCGTACTCTTATATTGTTCAAGGTCTCTACGAACTTGGATGGGAACCCAAGATTGGAGACCAGATCGAGCTAAAGCATTTCCTAGTAAAGCATCAAATTATGGAAACTCACTATAAATTTTTTAAGAGTTTATTCAATGGTATGTTCCTTGAAGAGCAGTTGCTCAAACCAATACCTTCAGACTCTGAAGATCGATGGGAAATCATAGGCTTACCTACTCCTTATGATAAGATTGGAGCAGAAATCAAAAAGATCCAGGCAGACATGGGAATTCACCAATACAAAGATAAGCAGTTGGTGGCCGCTTGTGGTGAAGTTTTCGGAAAAATTATTTCCGGAAAAGAGTCCGCTTTAGCCGTCCTCTTCCCTGAAGATCCTACCAAACTCTCGGTAGAAATGTTCTACGCAGAGTCTTTTGGGCTGGTAACCGTCAACCAACTTGGTGGAGACATACTACGGAATATCTTGGCCGTTTGTCAATCTAAGGCTGATGGTAAAGAAGTGCTAAGAATACTGGAGATTGGCGGAGGTACTGGAAGTAGTACAAAAACCTTGTTGCCGATCTTTGATCAGAGCAAGATTCGATATGAATACACTTTTACTGACGTATCTCCAATCTTTTTCAACAAAGCTGCAAAAACTTTCGAAGAACATACCAAAAATATGGTTTACAAAGTTCTAAACATTGACGAGGATCCCAAAGGCCAAGGCTTTATTCCACATCACTATGACATGGTTATTGCAAGTAACGTAATACACGCCACGAAGGATTTGAGCGTTTCAGTCAACAACATTCGACATTTACTTCGTGATAATGGACTAGTCTGCCTTGTCGAAACTAATAAACCCTTACGCCCAGTTGACCTGATGTTTGGAGTTTTGGAAGGATACTGGAAGTTCACCGACCATGATATTCGACCTTCTCATACGATCGTTAGTCATGATACTTGGAAAGCTATTATGAAGAATAATGGATTCTCAACAACAGCCTCAATACCCGTTTACGATGGACAACAATCTGTAATCTTCGGAAAGGCCAGTGACATATCCCCAGCTTATAAGTCCCCATCCACTGCTGAGCAAATAAGCACGTGGCTGTTGATGTCCGATGACTGCAACTACTCCAGATTTTTCCAAAAGAAATTGGAAAATATGAACAAGAATGTTGTAGTTGTAACTCAATCGACCGAGTTCAAGAAAGCCAGTTCTAAGTACTATAATTTGCGTCCATCGGAAAAATCTGATTTGGAACAACTCTTGATTATACTTCAGAAAGAGGCTGGAAATAAAATTGAAGGAATTATCTACCTCTGGGGAATCAATCAAGAGAGAAAGGATCAGGATTTAATAGCACGAGCCTTTTTGAATCTTTCACAACTACTTCTAGACTCTAAGTTTAAAAGTTTCCCCAGAGTTTACGTTCTAACTCAAGGAATCATGCCAGTAGTGGATCAAAGTCCATGTAACCCATCTTCAGGAACTTTATGGGGACTCTCCCGAAGTCTAAGGAGTGAGCAAGCTAATTTAACTTGCCGATGCATTGACTTCTCTATGGATGATAAAAGCGATGAGAAAGTAGAGGAACTCTACTCAGAACTATGGAATGAAGACGGAGAGAATCAAGTTGCTTATCGTGAACGGCAGCGATTTGTCATCCGGATTGTACCCACAAAACTCTCCTTTACAGATCTTTCCCTCCCCAACAGCCAAAGGTTCTGTCTAACTCTACCCGTAACTAAAACCATTGCCGACCTTAAGTTTGATGTTTTGGGAGTAACGCAGCTCAAGGAAACGGAAATCGAAGTTAAGGTCAAAGCAGCTGGTCTTAATTTTAAAGACGTTCTAAACGTTCTAAAGCCTGACGCTCAGTTTGACAACTCAAACTCCGTTGGAGCAGATTTTGCTGGAATCGTTTCTGCAATCGGGCCTGATGTAACGAAGGTCAAAGTTGGAGACAAAGTTGTCGGATGCAACTTCCAAAGTGTACCTCTCCCTAGTCATGTTCAATCTTATGAGGATGCAGTAGTTCCACTCCCAGACAGACTTACATTTGCCGAAGGAGCCACCCTTCCTGCAGTATTTGCCACAGCCTTCTACTGCCTTGTAAAAATCGGAAAGCTCCAGAAAGGTGAAACTATCTTGCTCCACACAGCCTCCGGTGGAGTTGGTATTTGTGCTATTCAAATTGCTCAATGGATTGGAGCTAAAGTAATTGCCACAGCGGGTAGCAAGAGGAAACGGTCTTTCTTAAGGTCAATGGGAGTAGAGCACGTATTTCACTCCAGGGACTTGACATTTGGAGCAGGTATTGGACAAGTCACGGGTGGAAAAGGAGTGGATATGGTACTGAATTCTTTGACCAGTCCAGGTTTCAAGGAAATGTCCCTAAAGTCTTCCTCACCCAATGCAAGATTTGTGGAAATGAGTAAGCTCAACATTTGGAAATCTGAAGAGGTGACTGAAATGCGACCGGACGTAGAATACACCATCGTGGATCTTACCGCTGTTTCTCAAGATACTTGGAAAATGCTCTTTAACCATTTGAAAACTTTCTTGGAAGAGGAGGCCTTCAAGCCTATTCCTTACGTGAGATTCAATGCAATTAACATACGCGAAGCTTTGACTTATTTGCAAAAGGCCAAACACGTTGGAAAAGTGGTTTGCATCATGCCCGAGATGGTAATGGAGAGTGGAGAGTACGTGGCCAAAACTCCAATGTTTAATGACCGAAGTACTTACATTATCACTGGAGGATTGGGTGGAATCGGGATGGAAGTTGCTAAATGGATGTCCTCTTCAGGAGCCCAGCACGTTGTTCTTGTGGGCCGAAGTCAGCCTAATGAAGGTACAGTAAAGGCTATTGAACAACTAAAAGCTGCTGGGATGAATGTAATCGTGGAACATATCGATGTTGGGGATTTCAATCAGTGCAGAGAGATGATTGACCGAATCTCCTGTGAAGACAGGGGCTTGCCACCCGTAAGGGGGGTTATGCACGCCGCCGGATGTCTTTCAGATGCCATAATTGTTAACCAAACTTGGGAGAAATTCCAAAAGACGTTTAACGCAAAGGTTAACGGAGGATGGAATTTACACAAATTGACATTGAACTATCCTTTGGAACATTTCATGATGTTTTCATCAGTCGTAGCCCTGTTCGGACCTCTGGGTCAGAGCAACCATTCAGCTGGTAACTCCTTCCTTGACGCCCTGGCTCATTATAGAATAGCATGCGGATTGCCAGCAATTTCGATCAATTGGGGTCAGTGGGGTCAAGTTGGTATTGCAGCAGGTATCGAAGTACCTGGACTGATCCCCTTCTCTCCAGTGCAAGGAATCACTGCGTTAGAAGCCGTAATGAAATCTCAACGCTCACAAATAGCCGTTCTAGAAGCCGATTTCCAGGCTATTCGTCGACTGTTTCCTCAAACTAAAAAGTATGCAGAGGAGCTCAAATTATCTGCCGAAGGAGGTGTAATGGTGAAAATAAGCTCAGAAAAGTTTTGGGAGGAATATGACTCTGCTGAAGAGGATGACAAATCTGGAATCGTTCAGCTCTGCATTGAAAATATATTGAGACAAATCCTAAAACTAGACAAGAATGAAGTTATTGATGAGAATCAAAATCTCCAAGAAATGGGCTTGGACTCCTTGATGATGGTCGAGATGAAGAATTTCCTCCAGACATTAATGGGAAATAGAATCACCGTCTCTGCCTCAGCACTGCAAGACTGTCACACCGTTGTTCAGCTCACAGATCGCCTTGTAGACCTCATCGAAGGTTCCGCAGACGACACACCTGTAGTTGCCCTAACTAAGGAAGAGTTGAACGAGCTAATTCAAGAAGACTCTACCTTGCCAGACCATATAAAACCAACCGAGATCCCTCATTGTATTCCATCTCAGATGCGTACAGTATTTGTCACAGGCGGAACCGGAAATCTAGCCCCATACGTAATCAGCTACATTTCTGCCCTAGAGCACGTAGAAAAAATCTATTGTCTAGTCCGACCTAGTAAAAATACAACCGGAATGGAACGACTTCTCCGTGCTCTGAAAGATAAGAGCCTAACGGATTCCTCAAAGGTCGACAAAATTGAAGCCATAGAAGGGAACTTAGGTGACCCCTCCTTTGGTCTTCCCACAGAGACTTATACAAAACTCTCTGAAGAGGTGGACGGAATCTTCCACTGCGCCGTGAAGTCTAATCATATAGAAAAATACGGAAAGTCTGAGAAGAACAAACGAGACATCCGTAGCATCAACGTGGGTGGAACTATTCGAATGCTCGAGTTTGCCACAACCGGAAAGACCAAATTGGTCCTCCATTCCTCTACCATGGTTGCGATTACCAAGGCAGATGAGAAAGGCCGACTACCCGAAAACTGGCCAAGTCCAACGGATTTCAACGATCTGCCCAACGTTGGATACGCTATTTCCAAATTTATATGCGATCGCCTCATATTCCAAGCTGTTGAACGGGGTGTGCCTTGCAAATCCATGCGATTCCCAGGTTTAACCGGTCACAGTGAGACTGGCTACCACACCCTGCAAGATAATCATTTGATGCTTCGAGTGCTCAGTTACATGAAGATGGGAATTATGCCCGCTCTGCCACTCCCCTTCCAACTCCTCCCCGTGGACACTTGTGCCGAGGCCTCTGTCAAACTCTTTTTCAACGACGAATGCCCCTTTGAAGTTTACAATATCACAAATCCTAAGTGCCCCTTGGAACAGGAGTTTGTCGCCGTGGCTAAGGATTTCGGATATGAAGTTAAAATGGTAGAGTATCAAGAGTTCTGTACGCGATTGGGCGAAGAGGGAGAAACCTCCCTTTTGTTCCCTCTGAGAGAGTTGTACTTCAACGAGGATACCTTCAAGACCCTTTCATACTCTGCTCATCTGATGCAGTCCTGGTTGAAGGCTAATGATAACGACTACTTCCGCAGTGCCAAGTTACAGAAGTATATTCCTGAGATTGTTGAAGAGATGGAACATCCTATGGTTAGTGTTAAGAAGGATTTGTTATACGCCAAGGGACAAGGGGTCTTTGCCAAGTTTGGATTGAATTGAATATGATTGTATTTAATGTTTGAAGTTTTGGGCTGTGAGATGAAGGGATTCATGTTATTTTTATGTAATTCTTTGTTTTTCTTTCAAATATATACATTATACAAATTGAAATAAATTAGATTGTTCACTGTAATTCCGTTAATCATTGGCTAGCTCTAGTTGCCTGTCACTATCATTAAACGCCAGCATATGCAACACACAATATAAATACGCATTTTTGTACTTTTCCAGACTAAAAATAATAAAACACCTAATTTTCATATCCTATCCTTAACCTGCTAACCAGGCTCTACCCGGCCACACCCTTAATGTTATTTTTACTCATTGGTACTCACTCGTGGCTGAGACTAAGCTCAGTTTGATAAGTCAGTAATGTAAAACAGTATTTCATTTAATATGTAGTAAGAACACTTCCAGCATAAGATCCCACACCTCCTCCAACGGCTCCAAGAAGTCCACCTGTAAATATTCCCATAATTGGCCCAACGGTGGCTTGTGAAACTCCAGCTCCAAGTAGGACTCCAGTCACAGCCCCAGCTACTAATCCAACAGGTCCTGCTAGCGCTAATCCTCCAAGTCCCCCAGCAATTCCAAAGAGTCCCCCTCCCAGCAATGCGCTAGTTTCACGAGCCACTCCCCCTCCAACCAAACCTCCGATTCCAGCTCCGATGTTACCTCCAATTCCTCCTCCGACTGCGGTTAAAACTCCATTGTCTTGATACCCTCCGACGGCTCCCCCTTGACATTGTCAATTAAATTTAATATTCCAGTTTAATTGCTTTATGCACCTAACTTAACTGAATTCGCCTCATCACCACGGAAAGCAAATGTTATAATATCTTCGCAAGTTATTCTTGCAATCATACCCAGAGTTCCTCCAAGAGCCCCCAAAATTCTTCCACCTCGCGCATCGTTCAGAGCACTTCCTATTGCACCACCAATCCCACCTAGGATAGACATTTAAGTTGTTTAAGTGTAAAAACCCATGGAAAAATGTCTAATTTATTTTTACCCCCAATGATGCCTCCTACTAAGGCATTCTGACCCTCCCCTCGATAATAAGATGGATGATATGGATACGCTAAACCAATGGAGAGAAATGCCGCAAAATATACAATAACCTGACAAAAAGAACATAAAATAAGAACAAATTACTGATTCAGAACTATATAATTATGTCTTTTACGTCCAATATTTATGAACTGGTTATTCCGGTAAAAACGCTCACCTTCGCTAAGTGATTCATCTTAATTCTTGCTGGTATTACTTTACTATAACTTATCTTAAAAATGTCACAAGATCTTTCCACGAGCGTCAGATGATATTTCCTGGAAAACTGAACTGGAACTGAAGTATTCAGCTTCCCATCATTTCCATAAAATGACTTTTCAACCCTAATCCCAAGACTTAAATTGCATAGCTTTTGAGTAAAAATCAACGGGTAAAAAGTACTTAAAAGTAATCCCTAAAAAGGTACAAAACTTGTTAAGGTAGCTTCGGGAAAAAAGCACCTGCATTCATCATTTTCGTTACTCAACAAACCTTTTAACAAGATAGCAGGATTCCTTATTGTTGTCAATTAGACCATGAACTCTTTACCTGAAACCTGGACAATTCTTAATAGGTTGGGTTCCTTGGACTCCCAACCTTCCTGCTTTCCCAACCTTATCGTCCTTGATAACTTTTTCAGCCCATTTGTTACTTGCTAACTCAAATTCATTAACATGATTTTTCTTCTTAAAAAGGACTTTGGTATTACTGATGGAAATAGACTTTAGTTTTGGTTTTACCCCTTGACCCATTCTGTAAAATCAAACAAACACTGCCGACCCAGTTCTAGCATATCTTCTGTGAAATAAGCCATTAACTAATAAACTCGTCTACCTTCTTGTCGTCCTTCCTTTAGTTTAAACCATATAGACCTGTCTTCATATGATAAATAAATAATGGGATTTGTATGACATTGTGTTTTTTTATTAAACTGGCAAAGTAAAATTCTAAACAATCTTCATCAGAATAAGCCTTTATTATTGTACAAGACGATCTTCAAAAACAACAGTAAACGGCCTCGGAACATTCAGCATTCCAGTCACATGTTCCAAAGACGGTTTAGGCTCGTCTGGATTAGTTCTAACTAAAAATCGTTGAAATAAACCCGAACTTATCAAAAATAGCTGATCCCTCGCAAAAGTTTCTCCAGGACAGGATCTCTTTCCGGTTGAGAAAGCCAACAACGATTCATGCTTCTTAAACTTTCCATCTGCATCTAAAAACCTTTCAGGTCGGAAATTTTCCGGATCCCCCCAAATGTTTTTGCTGTGATGAATTCCAAATAAAAATCCATTGACTGTAGTACCTTTGGGCAGAAAGTAGCCCTGCAATTCTACATCGTCCGTTGTCTGATGCATAACCCCAAAAGGGACCAAGGACGAGCATCTTAACGTTTCATTAACCACTGCATCAACGTATGATAACCTTCAAATATCAATGGTAGCAATTAGCATGAACCCTTAATACCAAAAGTCTCTCTAAAAGATACAGTAAAAAGAAGGTACTTAAAGTATTGTTTTTTTTAAATCTACTGACTTAATCCTGTCACTGAGGGACGGTAATTTCTCCAGTCCAATCGCACTTTTAATCTCTTCATGTAATTTTTCTTGAACCTCGGGATAAGTAGCGAGGTACAGTATGAGCCAAGTCAAAGTCACACTTGTAGTTTCGGATCCCCCAGTAAACAAGTCGTGGACTACGGCTATCAATTGCTTATCTAAGGAAAGTACATAATTGTCAACAAATTTCTTGTTTAAATTCATCTATAAAATATACCCGGAATAGTTCCTTTGCTTCGGTGAAATGAATTTTAAAATAATCGTTCTAGTTTCATTTAGAAGTAACTACCCAGAAGGGAACTAATATAAGAAATACGGTAGCTTCAGCCACACAAGTTATTTATACGTGTGTACCTCCTATGGACCCATAAAAACTAGAGTTAACATCCACAGTATTCTTCATTTCTTCAATATAGGCATCCAAAAAGTCCCTTGAGTGGCCAGATTGATGCGTTTCCTTATGAGAGTTGATCTGTTCACGGTAAAATGGAAATGGAGCCTTCACGGCGTCACTGAACCTTTTATATCTTGTCAAAGTAGGAAAGGTTTTGGTAAGCCAAGGAAGAAATATGGATAAACTGCCTGCACCAGTTTGTTCTTCAAATCCTCTAAAAATTACCAAATCTCAGAAAGCAGCCAACAAAACAGATTAAAAATTACGAATTTCCTCCTTACTCATTAAACTTTTTCATCAACTCATTTAATTTCGGGTCCATATGGCTAAACCGTTGTCCAGTGACCAGCCTCCATACTGAGTTTAACACCACGATTCCAAACCGATGTTTCATATCTATAGGCCTACCAACTTCCTTGCTGAGTCCACCAATTAGTTCTACAACTTCTTCATGAATAAGGCTTTCCATTGATGCTTTAGCGAACCCAAAGTCCCGCAGGTGTCTTAGGGTAAACCTTCTTTGTTCAGCCCATATAGTACCGTCGGCTGCAATAATTCCTGGAAGTGGAAAAGGGTCAATTTACCTTAAGAAAATTTCAGGAAAGGATTAAGCTGCAGAGTTATTTTTTCTAGTCAATTTGATATAATATTACCATTTTTTCCATCACTAGCTTCATTAAAAATAGGCAAGTCTGGTCGACCCTGAATCTTCGGATTGTTGAACGCCTCTTTGAGCAACTGAGGGTCATGAATGATGACATTTCTATCAAGCAAAATATATTCAAGCTAACATTGGTTTTTTTGTATGTGGTCAAAGGAAGGGAAAAATGAAAAAGTGCCTTTAATAGTCTACAAATTAAAGATTTGGTAGCTAGTGAATTTAGAAGTATGTTTTAAAACTTACGGTAGACTTCCAAGATACAAACCAACAATATTTCCGTATTTTTCCCTAGCCCAAGCATGAGATTTCAGTGAATCCTTTATAAATAAATGCATGTGCCCAATAATAGGAATCCTCGGCCATGGCCCTATTAAGGTTACAAGATAAATAAAATACTTCTTCATTTAATTAACCATGAAAAATGCTGACATAACAAGACATATATACCCGGAGGAAAATTCTTTGGTCTTCCAGTTACTTTATAGAGGAAATATAACCCTATTAAACCCAGGAGTAAAGAAATAATGATGTCCATGCTACTTTTACAGAAAACTGTAAATACTTTATTTAACCAACAGAAAAATTTCAGAAACACAACTGCGATTAAAGTAGTAATAACTATCAGTATAATGCACGATGGAAGACTAATCTTCTTAATACATCATATTAAAGTGCATTTATAAAGTGTGAAACACTTGAAATTGTCCATTACCTTTACGTCTCTACATCTGAATGTACCTCACACCAAGGTTATACTAACAAAAAAAAATTAACGTGTTACAACTGGCATGCAAAAATACCTCAGCGGATTATACGCGGATGAATATTCGAAATAACATGACTATTAATAACAAATAACTAATTGTTAAAAAATCATGTGGGAGTATATTAGCTGTTGGTAGTAAGTCTTTTACACTACTCATCGTTTATCACTTCTAATTTTCCGTTTTAATTATACTACGATGATGCAATTTTCGAATACAATAATATCCTTTTGGGTCCTATTATTCCTAAGCTGGAGGTGGTTCCATAACACTATCGGATTAGTCCAATTTACCAGAACTATAGGACTCATGAGAGGTATAGGCATTAAGCTCAGAAGATAAATACCTATAGAAAACATAGGCATACAATTATATTATTGATTATGATTACTTTAGTTAATTATTTGGTTAGATCTAACCATTTTGATATGGCGGACGGCTCTCTTTAACGCTGCAAGCACAGGATGGTCAGTACATGTAACACGATATAAATACGCATGAACGTTATTAAACCAGACTCAAAAATATGGATAACCCATTTCTACAAAATTATCATTCTCAACAATAATAATTGCTACGTTCATTATTCAAAGGTGAAATGTTTAAATATATACAAGTCGTAACCAGTTCTTTACTATGTGGTGAGCAAGCTTCCAGTATAAGATCCAACACCCCCACCAACGGCTCCAAGAAGTCCGCCAGTAAATATGTCCATAACTGGTCCAAGTCTGGCTTGTGAAACTCCGGCTCCAAGTAGGACTCCAGTCACAGCCCCAGCTACTAATCCAACCGGTCCTGCCATCGCTAACCCTCCAAGTCCCCCAGCAATCCCAAAGAGTCCCCCTCCAAGTAATGCGCTAGTTTCACGAGTAACTTCCCGTGCTCCAATCAAACTTCCTATTCCGGTTCCAATACTACCTCCAACCGCTCCTCCGACTGCCGTTAACGCTCCATTGTCTTGATACCCTCCCACGGCACCCCCTCACATTTTTAATTACAAATTGTAATCAGGTTTCACTCGCATATCCTTCTTACTACTTTACCTAATTCGTCTCATACGAGAAAATGAAATGGTATACTATTTTCGCAAGTGTAATCATACCAAGAGTTCCTCCAAGAGCCCCTATCATTCTTCCACCTTCCATATCGTTCAACGCAGTTCCTACTGCACCACCAATTCCACCTAAGATAAGAATTCATGAAACACAAGTTCCATAATAATTGCTTTCATGGATATGAAAATAGAGTAAATCTCAACAATTTACCCCCAATGATGCCTCCTATTAAGGCATTCTGACCCTCCCCTCGATAATAAGATGGATGATATGGATACGCTAAACCAATGGAGAGAAATGCCGCAAAATGTACAATAACCTGACAAAAAGAAAAAGACTACTTATAAGTTGATCGTTCCACCTTTCATATCTATAAAAATCGCAATTATCCAGGTATATCCAGGTAAAAATAACCCATCACCTTGACCAAATGATTCATCTTAAATCTGAATTTTCTAAACAGGATCTCTGCTAATAAATGACAAGTAAGATCTTTGTACGAGCTTCAGATGATATGTACTATTAAACTAATCCCTGACTGACGCATTTAGCCTGATGCCTTTTCCTTAAAACGAGGTTTCATCTCTAAGACCAAGACATACATACATCATATATACGATGAGCAGTATGAGGAGCAACTGGTAAAAGGTACTTAAAATCAAAGATTAGGTAAAGGAACACCTTCTTCGTGACTTTCATTGCACAACAAACACTTAGTAGGGTAGGATACCTTATTGTTGTCAATGTGGCCTTGAACTCTTTGTTCGAAATCTGGACAACTTCATATTATGTTGGGTTCCTTGGACTCTCAACATTCTTTCTTGTTTTCCCAATCTCGTCCGTGATAACTTTTTCAGCCCATTTCTTGATATACTACACTAACTAGATGTTTCTTAAAAAGTATATTATTGATGCTCTATTTCTGGAAATAACTTCCCTGTGGAACTATTGTTTGGAAGGAAAAATTGGAAACAGGATTAACATGAGTTAAATAGGCTGAATTTTTATTTTTAGTATGGAAAGGTGGGCATTAATTAGAGGGGGAGCTATAAAGCTATGAATGGGGAATTAAAACAGGAAATACGGTAAGCAGATTAGTTGTAGTTCTTGACCCATATCATAAAATAAAGGGGAAACGCGTAGTTCCAAGTCCTAATTCAGGCACGTAATATAGTGCTATATTAAGCCAGTTAGAAAAGGCAAGGGACTTTATTTGTGCATTTACCATTGTGTAGTTGGTGCATTGCTTCATAAAAAGGGTTTCCGTGTTTTCTTCATACGATAAGATAAAGAATGGAATTCGGATGAAATTTAGTTTTTCTACCTTAACCTTTAAAACAGTCCCAAGGCTTTCTTGTGCATGTCTGAAGTATCTGTCGTAAGTTATTACTGAACTGTACTGCACATTCTGTTCTATCATTCTTAATAATTTTATCCTAGCTGTTTCTACTTACTTTGCTAGTTAGTTCCTGCAGTGTTAACTAACAAAATTTAGCCCGATTAAAAAACTCCCACTCCCAGGTTAGTTCGTATGCAAATTAAAACCGAATCCCCAGCTATTCAATCAACCAATGCATGTTGATGTTTTTAAAGCCATCGTTTATCATTTTAGTTACAATTTTATCTTTAAAAATAAATACAATATATTCGACCCTTTAAGGCTTAAAGTTGCAGATAGTTCCATTGTAAAATCAACTTACTCCGATTATTCGGAGCTTTCAGATTCATCTGAGCTATCGGTATCCGAATCAGAAGAATTCTGAGACTCTTTCTCGAGCACGCAAAATTTGAGGATTATAATGTTCCAGTCCTTGGTCGTCTGCGAACATGTAATGGATATAAATATTTAAATTTACCAATGATCTAAATATTTCTTTTTATTTTAGACCTACTTTTAATGCTTCATTACATTACCTTGTTTTTCTTCATTTTTATAGTGACTCTGCAAACTATCGGTCCATGCATACAATCGTTAATCTGCTCAATTGCTTCTTCTGAAGAAAACTCCCACAGAGCCTGTATGCAATGAGGACTAGGCTCGTCCGTCAAGATTATATTGTTCTGTCATTGTGAAATTGTGATGATAAAAATAATGAATTTATTTAAGAAAGTTTTGACTACACTAATAAAAAAATGCTGATACTAAAAATTATCATAATTGTTTTTATAACAGGCTTTATAACACTAAGCTTCATTATCAACTAACGGCCTTTCCAAGTTCTCTTTCTTTTCGAATTATCGTTAAAATCAGAAAAAAATATATGATACAAGAAGCTCAAGAGTCATAACTTACAGGGATTTTTTGCCCGTACTGACGTTGTTCCCGAATACACGAGTGATAATCCAAAGTTACTGCAGGCAATGTCAGTATCACTGACGAAGTTATGTTAGCAGATTTCATGATCTGTTTAACTGGAAAAATTCAGAAAAATACAATCTCCAAATGTAATCAATTTTCAACTCACCGGATATCCCCGATATATAGCTCCGGTAACTAATCACTTTAGGGATTTTTAGGGTTAATTTTAACATAAGGCTGCTGCTTAGTAAAGGCGAGGATGTATATCGGGGATAATTCGACTAACATTATTAAGAAGGCTAAATTGTCTCACCCAAAGACAGTGTCTCTAGTTGAGCATTTTTAATCAAGCTGCTGATTAAGTTTATGTGCTTGAAATTAGTTTTTAATGATGGTAACTTTATAAAAAAGTCCAGAAGTTTTAAAACTGTTTCATTAGGCAAATACCTCAAGTCCTCTTGGGTTTCGATCTTACATAAAATCAATAAATTTCAATGTTAGCCCGATTTCAGAAGCTTCATATCTGTGTCTTTAAATGTAGGTATTTATTTCAAACGAACCTTAAAAGTTGAGGTCGCTTGAGTTACATACAGCTTGTTGTTTTCGCATTCCCATTGCCGAACTTGGGCCTTTTTGAACACAACAATTCCTCCGGGTACATTAACAAGCTCCATGTTATTTCCCCATAGCATAACGGTAAGCTTTGTCTATTTGAACCAAAATAAAATGAAAACTCGTTAATATCTCAGGCTGTTGAATTTACTCCAGATAGCTGAACATTTTTAAAACTAATTTCCGGTTCAGGGGCAGCATAGGGGAATATTTAGGGGAACGATAAAAAATTTAATATAATTTTATGTGTTAATTACAAAGGCTAATATTTAAAAAAAAAAATTTTGCAAGTACATGTTCAACTACAATAAATTGGTGTAAATGTCCATTAGAATAAGAAATCTTAATTTGTGATCTCAAGCTTTTTAGAAAAGGAAATTATTTCGGGGGGTATTATTATTTTTTTTGTAAGGGAATAATTTAAGGGGAATTAAACTCGGAAACAAGGTACAACTCAACCCGTCAAACCTCTCTATCTTCAGTATCCAGTGTCTGCAAGGTTATTTCTTTAAATTCTTTGTCAAAATCGATTTTATCAACACTAACAACCTTTCCTATGACATCTTTAAGAAATTTCTTAGTTAATTTACCAAACCCTTACTAAATTAAGTTGACAGTATGAAATCTATAAATGCAAGACCCACCAACTAAGTCCAACTTTTCCGAGGAATCGATTACATCCGTGAAAGTTTTAAAGTAGAACCGAACATTTCTATTCTCTTCTACTCCATGAATGAAGCTAGAAAGTGGTGTAATTCTAGGATTTTTAATCATTGACCGGTGGTCTGAAAGGTTGTAAAGTATACTTTGACCTCTGACTTCAGACATATTTAAACCCTCCACAATATAGTTACGTCCAACCTAAATTAAGGCCCAATAAAAGATCCTATTCTTAAAGAAATTCTCATTAGCATTTTAAGTAGGATACTAAAACGAGATAATAAAGCTTTTTTACTTCCAGTTTTTCATATAGTTTTTTGGCATGTTCATTATCCATTAAGCAATCAATCTGTCCAGTTGCATCTGCAAACAAGAATTTGTAAAACTCGTCTCGCTGTTCACCAATCGCGGAAGTCATTCGGACCAATGGCCCTTTCTTATGTACAAGGGTCACTCTGATTTTTACTCGCTTTAATTTCTTTAAGCTGATGAGAAAGAGACCATGTAAAAGTATGTCAGGCTTTGTCAACTTGGATTTAAAACGCTCTTTATGATACTTTGATACTATATGCTATAATCTAAATCTATTTTTAGTGTTTATTTTCTGATACCTTAGGTGCGGTCCAAGCTCATTGATATGATGCTTCATTTCTTTAGAATTCGAAGTGTAGCTTTAGTATTGGCTGTTTTTTTAGTATGGTAGATTCACAACTACGGGAGTTTGTTAAGTTTGCTTGATCTTGTGGTTACAATTTTCTAAAATTATTACGCCTCACGTAATGATGATATGGATGGATGGGTCCAACAAAATTGGCCAAGGTCAATACGTCAAGTCGAACAAACGGATGCATGAAAAAAGTTCCCTTATCTTCTTACCAATCAATTCTTAGCCATTCATTTTATTCTCGGCCTTTAATAACTAAATCTATCTACTGTACTGTTTTAAAGGAAGAGTAGGTATAGTTTTTTTAAGAAATTTTAGTAAGAAATATACTGTGAAAAGGCCAACGATTGCAAGCAGACTGAGGACACTGACGTTTCAGCTTTAATAGTCGACTTACGACTTTTTAGGATGGGATCTGCAAACTGCAATATCTGAAAGTATTATTTTTATCCCATCAAAGTGCAAGTTGAGTACATATCATATGATGCACATTTTGTGTTGTTTCGATAAGAAACAGGTATTTCTACTTGAAGCATAGTTTTGCATTAACTGCCTAGCGTCTGAAGCTATAGTAGTTGATAGGTGCTCCGGACATTTGTAGCGTAATCGTAACCGTATTAGCTTAATTTTTGCTGAAACTTTATTGCACTCAACCTTTGTTCCAAGGATCATTTTTCGTCTAAATGGTTGTGTTATATTCAGGTCTTACAATGCAGAGTTTATTGATAGAAGTAACTGAACCATGTTCTTCTAGAGTGTTTAACCATATCTTAATTTAATACAATAGTTTCATCTTTCGTCAATTTTTTTGTCTGCTTTGTTGCACACAGTCACAGTAGTCAGATTCGCATTTTGTCGAGACATGACTTCTTCGGACACACTTTTTAGTACTATAGTAGTTTACCCATAAGGAAACGGTAGTAGCTGAAGTTTATATTATACCCAGTTTTGCACTCGCTAACCTCTGGCGTAATAAATAATGGTTAATTTATACACAACTAGCAAGATTTGGCTAAAATTACGTACTATAGTATTCATCAACGGATTATAATTTTTATACTTGAACCGAAATTTTTATCATCAGCTCTGGGCATTTAAATCTATACCTATAGGCAGTACTAAGAAAATTGTAAAGGCCTTTACAAATAAGAGCTGAAGCTAAATTGTGAATTGCAGTTACTTCTAGTCAGTCGATGCGATGCCAATATGTGAGTATGCATTTATCTGGATTACATTTTTACTTGTTGGTAAACTTTAAAGCGATAATTTTGCATCTAAATGCATCAAACATGATCGAAGGGGTGTGTTCTTCTATAGAGTACATAAAACAAAACATATAGAGTAGTAGAACGTGCAACTGATACTTTTTCTGCGACCAGATAACCGTGACCAAAAAAATAATCGTGTGAATGCACATTTTTATTGCATTGTACACAAAAATATGACAGCAACAAATTAATGAGAATGCAAACCTCAGGACATTTGACATTAACAAAATATTTTATTTAACGTTGCTTTATAGCTGTTTCCAGTATACATTAGCATTGAAGATTAGACTAGATTAGATTCCCTAATATTCCTAGAGAGACATACATAGAGATAGATAAACAAACGTAGCATTATTAACTGGGTAATTATTAATTACTAATTATTATCCTTCTGAACTATAATCAGTAAGCTGATTAATAAGAATGAAAATCGATTGTACAGCTTGACTACTTTGCCGTATTTTTTATTAAATTCTTACTCCAGCAAAACTACACTACGTATGGCTAGTAAACGTAAGAAAATAAATGTTTCATGAAACAACAATCCTTTTAGTATTCTAAATATACTTTGTTTTCGTATTAAAAATAAAAAAATAATTCGGATAATCTTTGACCCTTAAAACGGTATCGGATCTCTTAAATATGAGAGTATTCTAACCTACAATACTGAATTAAACACAAAACCCTTTAGCTGAACTTCCTTAGCAATTAGTTTTTGATCCACATTATTGTCAACTCTTGAAATCTCAGAAAACGTGTCCTTTGACTCTTGTATGGAAGGAGTCAATTTTTATAGTCAGAGTGTCTCATCTTCAAGCAAGCTCGGAATAACCCACACAGTTTTGCTCTTCTGCTCACCCTGTAGAATATAATGCATTTCACATTTAAGATGCTAACAATTTTGAGAATTAGCGTAATTATAAAAAAACTCTTAACAAATTGATGTTTTACTCACACGAGACAAAGATAACGTATAAATCTGATCCACTGCTTTCTCTAGTGGAATTTCTAAAATACTGGCATACAGCATTACCGGTGTCCACACACTGAGGTATGTAGTTGCAAATAGCATCAAAGTGTCAATAAATTCGATATTTTTTGTGCTGCTTTCTCTTGAAAGCAGCCGTTGAAAAATATCCTCGCAGACTTTTATCTCCATCGTTTGCGAATAGCTAAATGGATTATTCAAGCTTCCAATCGATTCAATCAATTCTGTTTCTTGGGCCAAAATATCTCTTCTTCGAAAATCGTCCAAGGGATCAGTAAAGAGTTTGAATAGCTTGGTGACTTTTGAATTCAAATTCAAAACATAGGATCTAATCTGTTCCTTCGGAATCTTTTTGATCTCTGCGGCCTTTTTCCTTGCACTTTGATTCTGTAAAGCTGGAATTGT
>JAQFZX010001028.1:0-37722 GCA_034682405.1 Hydroisotoma schaefferi | reverse complement strand
ACAAAAGAGTAAAGCGGCCGCACTTCCTGTACAAAGTTGTCTTCCTGAGATGAAAGAAGGTTTTCAAAAAGGCCCCTATGGGAATCAGAAGTAGTAGAACGGTATTTGGACTTGGAATAGGCCTCCACACTAGGAAATGGAGGACGTGGACTATGACTTGTACTATGACGTCGATTTCGGCCACTTGAGGACGATGTATAAGTCCGGTCACGACTCCTACTGCGCTCATTTGAAGAGGGTGCAGAAGATCGACGGTCACGGTCACGACTTCTACTGCGATCATTTGAAGAGGATGCAGAAGATCGACGGGCCCGGCCTTGGTCACGACTTCTACTACGATCATTTGAAGAAGATGCAGAAGTTCGAAGGCCACGGTCACGACTGCTACTGCGATCATTTGAAGAAGATGAAGTTCGACGGCCACGGTCACGACTTCTACTACGATCATTTGAAGAGGATGCATAAGTTCGATGGCCACGGTCACGACTTCTACTGCGATCATTTGAAGAAGATGCAGAAGATCGACGGGCCCGGCCTTGGTCACGACTTTTACTGCGATAATTTGAATAGGATGCAGAAGTTTCACGGTCACGGTGACGACTAGGACTTCTACTACAAGAACAGCTGCCACTTTCACCGGACCGGTGCCTACATTTCTGTAACCCATATTTTTGTTTCTTCGTGACCTTTCCGCCCTATTTTCAGCACACTTCCTACTATTGTCGCAAATAAAATCATCAACCTTCTTTGTCCAAAGGGGTTCAAATGAACGCTATTTAAGATCCTATTAGGATGAAAAAGAGAATACCTGTCCACATCCGGGTTCGTATGGATTATTCATCTGCATCCATATATATCCTTCATTCGTGCCTGAAATAGAAAGTTTTCCGCATATTGGAACTTGGAACTCATAAATGGCAAAATAAACTACGGGTTCCTAAATTACTACTACTAATTTAGTCTCTAAAGCACCATACAGAGCTATACCGAATATATATATATAGATTTGCCCACAAACACTTGATACTTGCAACTGCAACAAGATTTTTTTAGCATTTTAAAACTATACTCTCTCATTATTCTAAAACGTAAAGCAGGCATGATCATTACACTACCTGTACAGCCATTGGATTCTGGGTAGCTGAAATTATTTCCATCTCTTGCTCTTCCCCAGTAGGAATGGCGATGCAACCATGAGGTTCCATGTAAAAATGCTCTTGACCCCCGACCTTTACCTCACCTGATAAGACGTTCGGACAAGAACTGAAAACTTTTTCGCAGTCACCATGACCTAATTTCAATGCGTAGTCTTCGTAAAAAGAATTATGCTTGATCGCATCCTATACAATCAAATATAATCATTTACTTTCATCTCAAAATTTATGGAACTTTCAAGAGGACATTAGTTTTCAATTTGTGACAAATCAAGCAAACCTCATTAGTCAGAATGACTGGAGTTATATCTTCGTATTCAACTTCTACCAAACTTGCAGCAATCTTTGCTGTGAGACGATCATTAGCCAGAATTCCGGCAATAATTTGTCCAAAGCATGAAACCTAATTTCATCATTTTTTTAAAAAAAGTTTTGAAAGTTTTTAACTAAAAGTTTCATCTCTATAAGACTACCGTTTCAGATGCAAATATTTCTTCATCCTTTACAACCAATCCAAATAGATTCTTTCCTTTGGGCAAATCCTTATGCCAAACGTAACCGAACACTTTGTCCAGCTTTAAAGCCTTCTTAAAGCTGACCCTAAGGATCTTTGCATGTGCTCGGGTACTCGTTACAAATGCCATTTCCAACTCGTGATGAAATTTTGGAACATCGTCACAAAATCTGGCCTCGCCTGTAGCATGTTTGAAAGCAGAGGCATGGGGAACTGGTTTATGGACCAAGTCGTTGCTGGAAGGTATTCCATCCGATGGCTGTGAGATTTATGGGATTTGTTGAGAAAAACGACATTTTAAGAAAATATTTAAGATCTATACGTTTCACTTACAATGCTGAATAGCTGAGTTGAGTTAAAAATAGCGTCGTCTTTAATCAGTGGAACATTACAGCTCATCTCCTCTGTTAACAAGTTGTTGAATTTTTTGAGAAGGCTACAATATTAACAAAACTTTTATCATCATCTTTCCAATATTCCCAAATTGTAGCTTGATAAGCGACCTTTTTGCAAGTGTTTTGACATAATTAGCCTCAAATGGGCTGTCGGGTTTCATATTAGCTTCCACTTTTTCATCCACCTCGTTTAGCATCATGTCTAAGAGTTTTCCTCCAAAAGGCCTAAAATAATTAGGGTCTGAAGTGTAGGGCTAGTATTTATGAAAAACATTTATTAAAGTTATGAATATGAGTAGCCATACGAATTTGTATCCTCTGCAGTTGTAAGAAAGTGAATAGAGAACAGGGATACTGCAGAACCACCAAATGTAACAAAAACCTCTTGAATATCTTCATTTTTAAAACGGACAGCGATATTAAGAATCGCACCATCACAATCCTTTCGACGGCTTACTTTTTCGTAAAAAACGAAGTCATTCTACAATGGAAAAATTACGTACATCGTAGTGGTTAGTTTATACGAAAAGCAAGTAAAATCTAAGTTTATGCTGGGCAAAAAAAATACCTCGTTTGTAAGTGGAATGTCGACGCTAGCCAATATTACACCCTTCCATTCACTATCCTCTTGAAAGTAAAGTCAAAGTGTCAATAATGGTGAAAATAATGCCCATAAATGTTGCTATTTTAATTGCTTTGATGAAGTTATTCTAACCTGGAACGATTAGGTAGTTATTATTGACTCCAAAGCATTTGCAAAGAGTTTGGAAGTCGGAGTGACTTTGTTGGATCATCAAGCTTCCTCCTAGGGTCTGTAAAACATCTTATCAAATTAAATAAACTGAAAAACACTACACTTAGGGTATACTCATTTTTCAAGGTTCTTACAGCAGAATTGCGAATCTGCGTAGATCCGTACATTTTTGCCATTTTTAGAAAGCAGTGCAATATTTTTGTTTTCTCGTCTAGAAATTATACACAATACATTTAAAAAATATAGTTATTTGTATACAAAATCAATTAGTTGTTGGGTTTTTTAGGCAAAAATGATTACTAACCACTCAAGTTTTTCATAGCATTTTCAATTTCATGTACCATTTCCGAAATAGTGAGAACAGCCCCCAGCCTGAGGAAAGTTTCTGACAACTCAATAGGTTTGAGTTCAGGCAAATAAGTCAAGTCAATAATATTTGAAGAGGACTTTATGGACATTGACTGAATAGCCTGAGATGTATAGCCACCACTTAATTTAGCGTCGGGATATTTATCAATCATAATGTAGAGGTCTTCAGCGCTGTGTGGCACTAGCCAAGTATTATTCGACCCTACGAAGCTTTTCGGCTTATATCCTCCAGTTTCTTCATGATATTCTGTCTGTGAGGTTACGAAGTTATAATTTCAAGGTTATCGTTTCATTTTGTTACAAATGTGTATGAATTGCTTCAAGTTGTATCCAATATTTACCAGAAGCTGCTCAACCTCTCGAATCTTTTTATCCTTATCGGGGATGATTTTTCTTAGTCCCTCAACATGTGGAAAGTCAAAGCAACCCTTGACTTCGTGCTTGGTATCCTCTATATCGGTTTCTTTGCATTGTTCAGCGCAGTTTTTACAATTTCCTATGCACTTTTGAAAGGCATCAAGAATGGGTCGATATCCGGTGCAGCGACATAAATTACCTGAAAAAGGCCTTCATTAAATTTTAAATTTGGGAACTAATCGCTTGCCATTACTTTAGCAGAACCTGCAAGAGCTGTTTTGATCTCATTAATATTGGGCTTCTCATTATTAATTCGGCAACCATACATTGACATGACCATTCCAGGGGTACAAAACCCACATTGAGTTCCATGTCCAAGAGCAATAGCATTCTGGAATGATATGGATGGGACAATTATTTTTTTTTAGAAAAAAACTTCAAATTAATGAACGGGATTTAATTCTGCTTTATGCACCTGAATCGGATCTACTTTGGAACCTTCCCCTAAGCCTTCAACAGTAAGAACATGGCATCCATGCAACCAATAAATTGGGGTTATACAAGCGTTTACTGTATAGTGCCTGAAAATATATTAATCGTTTGAAATATGAGCTTATTTCACTGTCATACTATTTCTCAATTTCTATAATCCTTTTACTGAAATGTTCCCGTTATAACGTTCAATTTTGAGACAACAACTGTACAAGAGCCACAACTTCCCACTCCACAAGCGATTTTGGTTCCAGTAAGGCCAACTGATGAAACATTCGGACATCAATACTTTCTTTGCAAAATAAAATTGACTGGGCTAAAACCTTTAAAAAAATAGCATTAATAATTCTTACGCCGATCTCTAAGGGCTTGAGCCAAAGTCAAATCTGCATCAAAATCATCAAACTCGATCTATATTGTGTGCAATAAAACGTATAGAGTTTCATACCTCAATAAACTAGCACGCTTGGAAGCTAAAGGAACTCTTACCCATTCTCCGTTGACAAAACATTGAAATGGTTCAGAGGACATGATTTAGGTTTCAACTTTAGAAAAAAACTATCCGTACATAAATCTGACTTGTATTTAGTTTGTTTAAAGTAAACTCAAATCAGTAGTAGACCCAATATAGCACTGCCTTTAATAATTTGGAATCTCTTAACCTGAGTTACGAGGTAGCCTGAATGTTGCATAAATTATTAAATACAGTTACGTTAAAGTTGATAAGCAAAGTGCAAATTTGATAGCTGTATAGCTGAAGTGGAAACTGGAGATGAGCTTCGACGGCCAGTGGGATACATGGTATTCATAAGTAAAATTGTCAAGATATATTTATTTTTAGTAAAGATAACTTTACTGTATACTATTCATAAGTGTCATCCATTTGGAACGACAGAGTACTCTAAATACAACAAAACATTTTAGTATGCGGCACTATCATCCATGCTCATTATTATATCATTATAAAGCTAGAATAGAACAAATTATTCCCCAAAATACGAAGTATCCTGCGGAGGAGGATGACAGTTTGCGACAGGTAAATAAATATTGTCTTTCCAATCAGACGTGAAGTGGATACTGATAGTGAAAAGTGATAGACAAGTGCTAATTTAGGAGATAATGATACCATAAATGGCGATAAACGCACCAGACATTTTATATTTTCATACATATTGACAAGGAAGCATGAATTGACTATCAAAACGATGAGAATTTATTCTTGTCACTTCCCTTGTGGATGATAAATTAACTGAATGAAGCAAAAATCAGTACTCAATAGATGAACAGAGATTGCTTTAATATTTATTGAGTGAAAGTCATAGTGATCTTTTCCATAATACCAATAAATATCTGAATGCCAAATTGTGTACAAGACGCCAAACTATAATACAATTTTATTGGACAATTTTAGACTCATAAAGTTCATCGATTTGTCTATCAGACAAATTAATTAAGTCCCTTAAAACTTGTCGAGTATGCTCTCCCAATTTTGGAGGTGGAGATCGTGCAGAATTTGTCCCATAACTGAATGAAACTGCAGGTCCAACTACTTTACATGTGCCGAGGTCAACCACCATTTCATTGTGTTGGACCTATAATAAATAGCTTTATAGCATTTTGACAAACTGCAAATACATTTTTAGACGCTTAATAGAAGGGTCAGTATAGAAAAAAATACAGCAGACCTGGGGATCTTTAAAAGCATGATTCAAATCATTGACAGGCCCATAAGGAAATTTAGCATGTTTAAGTATCTCGAGCCATTCGTTGCAAGTTTTTGATAAAAGGAGATCTTGAATAGTTGAAATAAGTTCGGTTCTATTTTCAACCCGCAACGCATTAGTGAGATATTTTTGATCTTGGAGTAAATGGGATAAGCCGGTGACTTTGCAAAACTCTTTGAATTGTTCATTGCTCCCTAAATTGACAACATTATTTTTAAAATGGCTGCTTTTTTTGTCAAGTTGAAATGACGAAAGAAGAACTTATTTAGAAAGGACCTGCTCCAATTGTCAACCAACGATTGTCCTTAGTTTTAAAAGCTTGGTAAGGAACAATACTTTCATGAGCGGTTCCCCACCTCTGAGCCTCCATCCCTGCGTTAAGGTGATTTGAACCTAGATTAACCAAACAGGCCAATTGTGTGGATAATAGATTACAGTCTATTCGTTGACCCTTTTTAGTCTGTAAAAAATACAGTGTATAAGCCAACAACCCTACCATCTCCAAATATCATTATTAATGTTAAAAGAAAGTTAATTACAATATTTCGCTGCAACAAAGCTGCCATAATTGCTCCATGTGCATAAAGTCCCGTGGCAATATCAGTCATAGCCACACCCACTTTACAAGGATCTCCATCCTGAGTTCCGGTTATGTGAAGCATTCCTCCTATAGAAGCAGCTATGACATCAAATCCCCCTCGCTTCACATAAGGCCCGGATGTCCCATAACCACTTATCGAGCAGTAGATTAGTCTTGGGTTAATACTTTTCAGGCATTCATAACCTAATCCGTATTTGTCTAAGGTTCCTGGGAGAAAGTTTTCCACAAGAACGTCACATTTCTGTGCGAGTTTTTTTATAATTTCTCCCCCAGATTTCATGTCTATTGCTAAGCTTTGTTTGTTTCTATTGACAGAGACAAAGTAGCAAGACTGTTCGTTAATTGATGGGGGTGTCCAGGTTCTGGTGTCGTCTCCTGTTCCAGGCTTTTCAACTATTTGTATTTATCAGATCACACATTTTGATTTGATCTTAATCTAAATTAATTTGTACGTAAAAGTCTACACACATGCAGGCAATCTGCAGATAAATAACGAAATACCTTTTATAATTTCTGCCCCCAAATCTCCCAAGATCATGGTACAGTAGGGACCTGCAAGGATTCTTGTAAGGTCAAGTACCCTAATTCCGTGAAGGGGTCCATCATCAGTTGGTGATGCATGTTCTTGAACTGATGAATACAGTTGGGTGGACTTACATAAGCGTCTGCGAGATCCAATTGTTTCTACTTGTACAAAGAAGATTTGGGAAAATGTTGAAAGCCTTGCAAATGGTTTTAGTTGTATTGATTTTAATAAAATTACTCATTAACTTTGAAGATTGTAGTGTCCATTGGATATACGTTTTAACTAGATTCATTATTACTTCTGGACAGTGAAAGCAGTTTTCAAAATCATCCAGAACTGTTCCAATAGGATACTCATGAAATTAACTACAGTACTTAATTTCTAATTATAATGGAATTTCTCTGGATCGTAACATACACACAAACATACTAACAGCACAACTAGGAGTTACATATTTTAACGATTCCCATGGCATATGCAACATTAACAGCAAGTACCAAAGGATAAATTACATGCATGGAAATGATTTATACTAATGTCTACTCCATTAAGTCATCCAGATGCCAAATGTGGTCAGGAAGAGCTGTTAATAGCAAACGAATGCATTTTTAATTGTAAGCATATATGTATCATGTATCGTCTTAAATTGATGTTACTGGTTCCAAATTATAATTTTGTTTGCATATTGAATCCTGAAATCCCTGAAATTACTAAGACAGTTACACATTAGTAAATAAAATTCTGCATAGATAAATGCCCCACTGCCAGCTATAAACCAGTGCAGTGTAAGTATCAATGCAGTGCCCTCACTAAGTATCACTTTAAGCAACTCATGACGATTTTAATAATAATCCTAAACATGCATAGCATTGGCATTGTCCGTCTAAGCATTATTAGAAAGAGAGATTAACTACGAATAAGGAAGGACAGCATTAAGTTAATTACTATTACTAGACGAATCTGTAATGTTCTTAGGACCTTCTATGACCAATCTTTATATTGGGTTACCTGTTGCTGACTTCTAAAAAAAGTTCCATCTTCCTCATGTAGCAAAGAGCTACTCTCGCTCTTATTCCATTGCTATTTCTGCCCAACTTTTTATACCTAAGAGCTAGCTCAATACATCACTCATTTCATTGAAAGAGGATTCTGATTCTGGTACATTGGAACTCTTATTAGGGATCTGAACCCTTCAAAATTGCAGCTGATATCCGTAAAAATTTTAACGTAATCCTTGCAAGCAATTCTGCGCTGTATTATATACATTTTATTTCAAATATTTACATACACTTTATTTGCAACAGTTCTGTCATATCTGTAGCAATCACGTTATATTTTAAGCCTGAATACGATTTAATCGGCATTTTAACCATGATAGATTGATAGATAGCATAGGTATTAAAATTTTACAAACATGACGCAAGAGAAGTAACATGCCAACAAAGATATCGTTGATAAGACCAAAATTCTAATGAAGTAAATAATTTTTGGTGCAGCATTTTAAAGGACTTAAAAGGAAAAGCTATAGACTTTTAGCTCACATGTGGGGTGGGGTATCACCTCAGTATTACTTGTAATAGTACGGGATACAACAATTGACGGAAATAAAAGATGAGGGACCCGTCCCCTGGTAAATGATTTATTCTAGTTGTATGTATATGCCTTGTATGATCACAATCTGACCTTTTATGAACTTTTTGCTTTGACCCTGTTTTTATATTAAATACTGGAAAATAATTAAATGAAAAACTGACATGACACTAAAGGACTTATGAAGTAGTAATAAAATGTCATAATAACTATTATATATGTTATGAAAAGGCATTCGAATGAAAGTTCTGCGGAAGTCGGGAGGCCCCTTATCGGATGGTTTTGAAGATGAGCCGATAGCTGAGGGCGATCAGGACGAGTTCCAACATTTAATCGTTGTGCCTTCAAATCCTTTTGCTGAGAGGTGTAATATTTTGCTCAGAGTTGTATTCTTCATCCTTCTGGGGATCTGCGTGATAACCGCAACAATATTGTATATAAATGGGAACAATCAAGCCCAAATGGTGTTTAGGCCACCAAAGCACAGTGTAAGTTGGAGAGAAATGATGTTTGCAGTAATATGCTAGTTAAAATGTAGTAGATATAGACGCAGTATAATGCATTTCATAGAGTAATCTTTCCATTATACTAGGTTTTGAGCCTTCATGCGAATAAATCTTCAGAAGATCTTCCGAGCAGGTTTGGAGCAGATGTGTGCTTAATTGATGATCGCTGGAAATTTGATTGCTTTCCGGCTAAAGGGGCCACGGTGGAAGAATGTTTAACACGGGGTTGCTGTTGGAAGCCCTTGGAGTCCCATGATATTCCTTGGTGCTACTACCCAGTGGGGTTCTCGTATTACAGTTTAGGGAATTTTACCCAGTCCTCTGGAGGTTTTAAAGGGTCTGCTACATCCGTCAGAAAGTCACCTTATCCGGATGATGTTAAGGAGCTTCAATTTGATGTGATTTTTGAGACTGAAAATATCATAAGGATAAAGGTACAAATTTACCAAGAGACCATCCAACGTAGCAAAGGGTTTTAAAGAAGGTTACGATTTATTTATTTCTCTGAAATCCTCTACAGATAACCGACTCTGTGAGTAAGCGATACGAAGTTCCGTTAGATTACAGAAGATTTGAAAAGAAGCCTGAAAACCGGAACTACACTTTTAAAAGCTATCAAAATGGGTTTCAGTTATTCAGGCTGGGAGAAGTTACTCCGATGTATGCCCTAATGCTTTATTTCATTTCACGAGAAATTTCAAAGATAATAGATGGTAACTGATGGTATATTGTTCCAGTTTTGACTCTACCGTTGCTCCAATTGTGTACGCTGACCAGTTTCTACAAATTTCAACATCCCTTCTTACAGAATATGTATATGGTATTGGAGAGTCTGATGACTCCCTAAGGAAGAATATTAGTTGGACTCGCTACGTCCTTTATAATCATGATACGATTCCTAAAGTCAACGTAATGAAAATTATAATTGTCAAAAATCTCAGTTAAATTTTGTTCATGTGAGCTCATTTTAAAGCGAAATATAAATGATCTACGTAGGTAAATAATTATGGAAGTCATCCCATGTACATGGTAATGGATAAGTCTGGTAGAAGTTATGGAGTCTTTCTTGCCAATAGTAATGCAATGGGTAAGCCAGTAAATTATGGCTAATATGTGGTGAAATTCTAAAACAATATAAATTCATATCAATATTTTCAATCGTTTTCAGAAATAGTATTGCAACCCGGTCCTGCACTAACATTCAGAACTATTGGAGGGGTCATAGATTTAAGAATATTTCTCGGTGATACCCCTGCGGACGTGATTGACCAGTACACAAGTGTCATTGGAAGACCCATGATACCTCCATACTGGTCTTTAGGTTTTCATTTGTGTAGATTCAACTACGGCACACTGAATCATACTTCGGAAATACTCCGTCACAATTTGGCACAAGGAATTCCAATTGTATGTTTTTTGGCATTAAGTAGTTATCATTTTCAGTCGCTTGATCTCGTCCAGCTTGAAGGCTAATTAATTTTTTTGCTTATCCTAGGATGTCCAATGGAATGATTTGGATTATATGCACAATCAGAATGATTTCACGTACGACCCTGTAAAATTCGCTGGTCTACCAGATTTTATTACAACACTGCATGAGGTGACTTAAAAAGAAACAGTTGCTTTAAAATGTATTTTATGGTTGTAGTTCCATTTATTTAAGAATATGTTACTTTCAGAGGGGTATGAGGTACATTCCTCTTATTGATCCTGGAATTAGTGGAGGGGAGGGCAAAGGTATATTTAATGACACTAAACAGTACTTCGTCAAGTTTTAGTTTATGGAAGAAGTTTATATTGCGTTTAGGAAAGTACACACCATACGATAGTGGAATAGATATGGATATTTTCATTAAAGACGCTAACGGAGATCCTTTCATTGGAAAAGTTTGGAACCCTAATTCTACTGTTTGGCCTGATTTCTCGAATGAAAATACCACTAAATATTGGCTTTATCAATTGGAATCCTTTAGAAAAGCAATTCACTTTGATGGGGCTTGGATTGTAAGATAGAATTATTACATTTAAGCCATTAACATTAAAAATGAATTCTGTCCCTAATTCTGAGTTATATATTCTCAGGATATGAATGAGCCCTCGAATTTCTGGGATGGTAGCTCAACTGGGTGCCTAAGCAATTCAACACTTGATAACCCCCCATATCTTCCTCGAGTCAACGGAGGAAAGCTATTCTACAAAACTATTTGTCCTTCTGCTAGACAAGCTGGTGGAAGTCATTATGATCTTCATAATCTTTATGGAATTCAGGAGACAATGGTTACACATAAGTGTGTAGAATTAAATTGATGATAATTTTATATCATGTGAAAAAGCATTGCTAGAGGTAATATGGTCTTAGGGTTCTTGGAGACTTGACAAATGAAAGGCCATTCATTATCTCCCGATCAACGTTTCCTGGACAGGGAAAGTATGGAGGTCACTGGACAGGCGATGTTATATCAAGTTGGGATGATCTTCGCAGGTCTGTTCCTCAAGTACTCAGTTTTGGTCTTTTTGGGATTCCTATGGTTGGGGCTGACATTTGTGGCTTCAATGGTAACACGACTGTTGATCTGTGCAAACGGTGGCATCAACTTGGAGCGTTCTATCCCTTTTCTCGTAACCATAATACGGATGACGGAATTGTGAGTAGTTGTGCATGTTGTTGCGCATTTGATTTCAATATGTATTTGATAATTAAAATTAAAATGAATTAATTTTAAACAATAAAACCTAACTCACTTTTTTAGCCGCAAGACCCAGTATCTCTTGGACCTGAGGTTGTCGCAGCAGCAAAAGAAACGTTGACAGTCCGTTACAGTCTTTTACCTTATATATACTCTTTATTTTTCAAAGCTCATCTGACAGGTTCACCAGTAGCAAGAGCTTTATTTTACGAGTACGTGACGCTTTTACACATTGTAAAAATAAGATTTATGAAAGCCGGATCTAATGTTCCCTTCAATTTTTTTTACAGATTTCCTCACGATGTGAATACTTTTTTCATCGATTCTCAATTTATGTTGGGATCATCAGTCATGATCGTGCCTATTCTACAAGAAAACTATGACCAACCCACCATTTCTGCTTATCTGCCCCTGGGATGGTGGTACAGTCATTACTCAACCGATATCATCGAGTCTCTAGGAGAACCCAAATACCTTACAATTCCTGAAAACTCTATCCCCATCCTGTACAAGGGTGGAACGGTTGTGATCAAACAAAAACCTGGACGAAACACCCAAGAATCTCGTAGAAATGCATTCTCTGTGCAAGCTTTCTTATCAGACCAAAATTTTGCTCATGGAGAATTCTTTTGGGATGATGGCGTCTCTAACTGTAAGAGAAAGTGAAATGGGAATCTAATAAGTTTTGTAGTATAATTTGGGAGGTTTCATAATCTCAGTTTGGTTCTAAATTTCTAGCACCCCATCAATTAGTTCAGTACAACCAATACACGTTGAAGGCGGAGAAAAATATGCTGACTATGACAAAAATATTTGAGGGATTTGATATGGCGAACTTTACTCTAGGGGAGATAGAAGTTCGTGGAGTTGTCGGACTTGTGAACTCTGTGGAGCTCAATAATGTAGCGTTTAATTTCACCTTCTCTGATAGGGTAAGATAAGGTGTTTTTAGGTATTAGAGCTTTATGGACGAATAAAAATTAATCTCTTTTTGTATACAGATTCTCAGATTGACAAACTTGAATCTCCAAGGATCTGGATGGACTGATGGGTTTTATCTGAAATGGTCCCAGTAATAAGTGATTTAACGATCTCCTTCACTAAATTTATATTGCTTTCGGTCGCATCGCCATCTTATTCTTCGAGATTATATTATATATCTTGCAATGCAAAGCTAATGGTCTTACAGCTCAATAAACTTTTAAGTCGTTAGTTTATTTTACATTTTAAAATGTCATAAACATATTGAATTCTCGAAAATTATAACCTAACTTCAGTTTCTTTCATCTGTAGAAGATCACATAATATTCATAATTCTTGTTTTGGCAATAACGAAGATAATTCATATCACAATTCGTTCACGCTTAACACAATTAAACTAAGTACATTTCATACTATATACCCCGATTGTATTTAGTTGGTTGAATCAATGCCCATGATTGATCACCTAGTTGGATTGTTAATAGGTTTATAATATCAAAAGATTTTACAATTCTATTGAGTTTTTGTTGGACTTGTTTTACTGACTTTTGTGCAAAGATTTGAGAGAACAGTTCGGACTGCTTGCCCTTGTGCGAAATTTAACTAATGTGTCTTTGTATTGAGACATAAATTGCATCTAACATAAACGATAAAATGTTGCAATAGTTAAAAAGCTGCTTCAGTATTAATTAAACGCTAATTAGCTCAACTTATCAACAAAAATCTAAACTTCTACAGCCCCAGCTCCCGTGATACTTATGGTCTTTAACACGTCCGGAAAGCTTCCAAAACTTCGCCCATAATCATAACTTGATTCATACCCCGATTGAGGGATCGGTACAAAGTTAGTGCTTTCATTGTTCCTGGACTGAACGTCACTTCTGCTAAATCCATCTTGTCGATCCAAGCTTCTTGCTATCAGTAAAGGGGTTCGTTCATCAGCTTCTATTACTGCAACATTGGACGCTTCTGAATTATCAACTAATGACGAAGACGAAGACGATCTTGACGTTATTCCGTTTCCATTTTCACTTATTCCAGAGTCCGAGGCTTCCGTTGTTTTATCCCGATTCGTTTGATTTATCTGACTTTCATATGGCTCTTTTATAGCTGAGAAGTATGCAAACACAAAAATGGCCTGAAAAATAATTTTAATTCAATTTTCGTCCAGTATTATTCGGCCATACGATAGTTTTTTTTAGTATTTAATTACCAAAACAAATGACAATCCTGCCATAACTGTAGAACATACGGGAAAGCCATAATTTTCCAGTAGAAAACCTCCAAGGGACGGACCAACTACCTCCCTAAAATATGCCCAATCCTGTTCATTACCAGGAAAAACCATGACATTTACATTTTAAGACGGATCTAACTCTCACCCTAAGGAGTACATTGATGACCAGAGGCCAGCGATTAACCCATAAGTTGAAGTATCATCTCCAAGACCAGCATCCCTTCAAATACAAAAATACAAATGAGTACAAAATGTACTCTTTCAGGTATTAAAATAAAGTAAACAGCGAATTGCAGACTTACAGCGACAAATCAAGTATCGCTTCAAAGGTAGGAAGTAAAGTCATAGCTATAGAAGTTCCGAGAATTATTAATGCAACGATGTTAAGCCATATGGTACTGAAAAAAGAGAAAGTCAATAGGTTTCTTACAAAATATGCATATGATAGCTTTTCTGCATAGTTTACATGATTTATGCACTACAATTACTTTGTAAACGGCAGAAAAGGAGCAGGACCAAGCAGTAAAAGTCCCACGGTAGATAACAATAGGCCACAGAACATCATTATCCAAGTTCTGTCCACTTTATCAGCGACATATCCCCATAGAGGTGAACTCGCAGCATAAAAGAACGAATTAAGCAAGAAAAACAAACCGAGGTCTTTCGCTGAAAAGTTAAACTGTAAGGAAATATAGAAACATTAGCATTACTTCACTACTAGTGTAATGGTAATGGCAAAAGTTGCATGATTTTTGTTTTGCACCTCAGCTAAATGTATCGAGAGAGTTGGATCCAGAAATCCCCAAGTATTTGACGCAATGATGATGACTAAGGAAATTACAAACACTGGGGGTATTTTCAGTAATCGCCACATGCTATGTTTAGGTTGACTAGAGTCATCCTCAATCTCTGTATCCGGTAAAAGGAAGATGTTGATAGGTATAGTTATCAACATGACTCCACCCAACGCTAAGAACGGTAGAGCGTATCCTCCTAACTATAATTAATTAAATTGGAATACAAAATGCAAGGAAGCAATAAATATTATAATAAGAATTGAAACTTACATCGTAAAGTAAACCCCCTATTGCGGGTCCTACAGCCAGTCCAAGTCCGACAAACGTTTCTAAAATTCCCTAAGAGTAGAATATGGACTTTTATGGGTATTTGGTTCGTTTAAGGACTTTCATCTGCACTACCAGATTTATGCATGTAACTTACTAAAACAGCACCAATATTATCGGGAAATATTGCTGCAACAAACGTGTAACTAGAGGTGGCAAATGCTGCAGCACCTAGCGCTTCGAATATTCTTACTAAAAAGCAGTAGGTTATAAAAATTGGGGTCGACTCAATTCGATCCAACATCCTACAATCCCAAATGTTTCATTTAAGATTAAATGTAACGAATTAAAATGCAGTAGAGAAACTAATATTACTTTTACACATTTCTCACCCAAATAAAAGATTACAGGCTCCTCCTAGAAAAATCCCCAATATAAGCAGAAATTTGGGTCCAACATGACCAATCTACAAAAAAATACATGGTTTGATTAATGCTATTCGAAAGTATTAGAACACTGGCATGATTTTTAAGATAGTAGCTTATCTTACCACAATCCCCATTAGAGGAGATGCTAAAAATACGACTAAAGCATACACACTGAACACAAATCCCGAAATAGATGTAGAAACTCCTTTAGCTGCTGCCTAAAAAAATGTATTTTACAGAACAGTTTTTTAAAACTTATTTTAGCGAGTAAATAAAAACGGTATCAGAAATGAATGATACTCACTTCACTAGGAAAGAACGGGGCTAGAATCGACATAGCACAAAAGCTAGTAAAATCCACTAGAGCCAAAGACATTAAAACTAGCCACTGATTTCTGTTAAATTTTGGAAGTCCTTTGATCGCATAACGCGGATGGACCTTCCCGTACCGTTTGACAAGTTTAGCTCTCATTGCTTCAACATCTTCGTCGACTAAAGCGCCCAAATCCGGCTCTGACTTTGTCCTAACGATTGGTCTGTGGACAGAAAAATGTATACATTTTTAACATAAATTATTGTACAAATCGCAGCTTAATTTTGCATTACCTTCTTCTACTTCGAGCAATCTGAAAGTTGACCATAGCCGGACCATTTGAGAGTCCTGACTGTTGTCTAATCCTGTGAATGTAACGCTCATTGATGTTATGAATCATAAGATCATTTACACAAAACACGTCCCCTGCTTCCTGCGTTGGACATGTTGCCGTATTCGAAATAGTATTTGCTCTCCTATCTGTTGACCCATAGCCTCTTGAAAGATTATCTCCGTTTCCTTCCATATTCTTGATTAGCTGCCGTTGGCTATAAATTCGTAAGAATACAATGTTAGAAATGGAACCATAAAGCTTAAATCTAATGTAACGGTTGTGCCAAAATATGGCTATTCATCTACCTTTTGGCTTCACAAGGGCTCTTTGACTTTTGACTGAGTTATTGGAGAAATATTTAGGTTTATTCGGTTGAAAATTTAGTACACAATTAACTTTACACGACAACACATTTCAAAATAAAATGTTTAGAAGAAGGATTAAAATTAACTAGGGAATGTTCACTTTTAGTCTCAATAAATTTCCTCTTGATGGGCTTCCTAATTTTGGGGGTCGTTAGAAAGGAGTTGCAGAAGTTTGGTACGTTTTTCCACAATGGTACAGAAACATCCACCATCCCGTTGCTTTTGGTACTCCGATGAGTATGACACTTTATATTAATCAATTTGAAACATGGAACTAACCATCCACAGGTTTAGCTATATTTAAGAAGGATCCGATCCGAATTTCCAAAAACTGCAGGTTTCCAAATAGCCTACAACTTCAGGGTCAAGGTATCTCGTAGCAAGGCCACTACTTTGCGCTTCGATTACTCTGTAAAATAAAACTTTTTTATTAACATTTACGGCTAAATAAGCTCATTAATACAATCAGCGTTTTGCGGTGTAATGTGGGTTCGGAATTTCGGAATACGAGATGAGGAATGCAGGTAATGAATGATAAGACTTTGGCTTGGCTCTAGTCTTTATCACCAGAAACGGCTACTGTACTTGGAATAAAAATTGCTATATTGCTCTTCTTGCTATTGAAAGGAAATGGAGAAAGGCTGCTTTTATCTTTATCCAAATAACTGTAACTACTGTTCAGTTTTGGCTTTGGTTGGACTCATATTTAATAACTGATTATTATAACTGTATGTTGTACATCTTATGTTTTTTTATAAGACCACAGACCTCTGTAAATAGCTGGACAGTTGGACTGGTTCAGTTCAGACTTGTTTAGCTTTAGCTATAATGTCATGAAATGAAATGAATGAAGTTGGTCATTTGACTTTTATTTTATGTAGGAAAGTTTTATCCCTGAATTGATCAGGAACATTCTCTTGATTGAATGAAGTTTTGTTTAAATGTTTGTCTAAGATATGTACCACTTATTTGTAACAAGGAAGGAAAAGGTTGGCATTACAGAAGCTTTTTAATTTCAGTACTAAAAGGTTAAATGGTCTACCGGACGCTATACTTTGGTCATACCTTTCTCGAAAATATGAAATCCAGACACTTTTATAAATAATGAGACGTTAATAGTTAGTGAGGTTAGTTACAAAAAATTATGTAGAAATGATCTATGCTTGACAAGCCTTTCTGCTAGGTACGTAAGTAGGCTGCCGTTTCAGGAATAGAGGTATTATATTGTAATGATCGAGCTACGTTCGAGACGCAGAATTTTGCTGTTTGTCAATTCCTATAAGATAAGATTAATTTTATCTGTTGAATTCAAACAATTCAATGGAAATGGAATGGACCGATTACGGGTTCTCTTGCTTATTTAAAATGTTTTCAGTCTTTTAACTGAAACATTCTATACTTGTCAAGTACGATGGACCCGTTTCCAGCGATATTGAAGAAACTTAGGCATTAATTTAGTTGCTAAAATTATTAATTAAAGGAATCGCAAAGTGGTACACTTCAGTACCATTCCCTAGCCTTATCAAGGTGTTTTAAAGTTAAGCCCCTCTTCCGTCTGAACAGAACAAAAACAAAGTGTGAAATGCATACTCGGTTAAAATGGTAAACTTAACTGTGAAATATAGATCACACTTAGTTTTGTAAAAGGACGATTTAATGATCAACAGCATTTTACGGCTTTTACCAATGGAAAGTAGATTTTGCTGGAAATGTCCATAACTGTTTAACCTCAAAAAAACAAAAACGTCACGAGGTGACCTAGGAAAAGCTGTGAAATCAATAGCAGATAATGGTGCATGCTCCTTATTTAGCTTAAATTACAGTTTATACACTTGTATGTTTTAACTTTCATACTTACAACCTGTACCTAAACACACACTGTTTCAATTAAACGTGAGTGAATACAGTATTTTATGACATTATGATGTTTAATGGATTGTTTATTATGTTTATATAGATATCGAGGTAACTAAATAACAAAAATGCATTTAAATCATCGCAATACAATTTTTCAGTCCCAAAAACGGTGTCTAAATTCCTGAACTACAACTAGTTTTATGTGATATATTTTAGTAAAAAAACATCTATCATCATTATCGCATTAACAGCGGTTATCATTTATAAAATAGTGCCCCACCCACATGCACTTAGATAAGGCAAAGTACATGAAGATGGCAAAGTATTTGTATTTCTTTCAACTAAATATTTCGTTATGAAAAATAAGGCATTACATTGGTCGTTCATCCCTGAATCAATATTAGTTGCCTAAACTAATAGGACAGGATGACCCTAAGTACAATTTTGCTATCAGGAACAACACAGACAGTAGCTAATGTACCTTTTAAAACTTCTATCTGATAAAAGTTTAAGGCGTAGTTTTGTTTTCATAAACTAGTGTGATTTGGAAGTAATATTTCCATTTATAATAAAGCCTAAATTAATTTTACTGAAGACATTTGTTAATTATCCTTGTCCTTATGCTTTTAAGATAGCTGCAACTCAACTAATGATCATATTAATGAAGCTAATTTAAGCTGAAAAAAGCGTGTAATCCTTAAAATAAATCTGAAATCGTACATAAAGTCTTCAGCAGTAAATTCCCCGATGGCATCCTCCAATTTCCACCAATCCTCCACAAACTATTTTTGCTCAAACCCAAGGCTCGTTTAACCAAGTAAGCTTCTTTCTGGAAATGTTAACAACCTTTTCTTCTATTCAAGGTAAGAAATGAAGGTTAAGGTACATATTGTAGTCGAGCTCTTCAGATTGTATGTAACTTTAAAATTTTGTAACTAAATAATAGCACTAGAGATGAAATGATACATAAACCCAAGTTGCATTTGCACAATCCTGGTTTTGAAAACAGCTTATTTATAAAATCTGAAACCAAAAAAAATTAAGTTTCACCACATTATTCACGCACACATTCAGACAAGACACATTTATACACTAGAAGAGTCTAACCGGAGTTATAAAAGTTTCTTCTACTCTCTAGCTCTCGTTCACTAACTTCAACATGCTATTGCTATGAACTTAAGCTCCAAGTCTCTTTATCCTGATTCAATGGAATAACATTATTATGAGCAAGCTTGGAGAGTATTATTGTATAATTGTATCGTGTATCGTGTGAAAGGTAAAAGGTATAAACGGGCCAATTCGTAAAACTGTTATGCATTTTATAACGTTAGGCCAAGCTGTAAATTCGGATTTCATTAGCTAGCAAGTTCCACAACCGTCAGGACTGATTAGCAGTTACTGCACTGCGTGATATGAATGAAAGTTAACAGTTAAAAATAAATACGAATGCACATTTTCCTCCCGCATCAGTAAATAACTCAGATGCTTAATCGGATATGATATGACAATTTCTTCATTTTAGATTTGGTTGTATATTCGCTATCGGTTGCATATACATGGGCTTAGTTTAGCATTTTTCAGCCTGCATGCAGTAGCAATCGTACAAGAATTAAGGGATGCAATGCAAATGACAGAAAGGCCAGACCAGTAAAATGAAGTTATTTTTGCAAGACACGAGAGTCCGGACGTGTATGAATAATTTAATATAGTCTAAGTAGTCAGAGTTTTTGGTTGGATATGGATAGTACTAGTCCATGTAAAATAAAGTCCTGCTAATATGGTTGAGAATTACAATATCTTGATTCGCTATTGTAAATCCAAGAAGGAGATACTACAAGCAGGAAACCCACATTGCATGCATGCGGCTTACTTAGTTTGATCACGCTGCAGACTCGGGAGTAAATCTTGTGGAATTTGGAATGGTACCTGTTTTAGGCTGGGCAAAAAGTAGCTCAATTGCAAAATCTCCACTTGAGCAATGTACAGCTCTTCATAATATGCTGCTACAAAATTGTATTTGCTAAAATAAGTGTATGTTATATTAATCAACTCAATTCCTCTCCTTTCGTTGTATTTCTACCAGAGGAATCATACGAAAACTACTTCATCAACACGATAATCGATGCCAATGAATGTGCCAATAAAGAAGGGCTGGAAAATTTTTAATGGGGTTTGGTTTGGGCTTTCATGATGCATGTGCAAAGGTTAGGAGAAAATGTCATGAGAATTAATTGGCATGAATGGATTGACTTTATCCAGTCTATTTAATCTGCATTATTGACTTCACAAACCTCTCAAAACCAACCCTCGAGTAGTTCCCTGAACTTCACCCCCTGAAAAGGCTATCATGACAGTAGACATTAGTAAAGGTAGACTAGCTGTGGAAATCCTACAGAGGGTATAAAATCCCTGTTCCGGAAACGACTGCATTTCATTAAAATTGCACTTCGAAGATGCAAGATGCATTTGATAGATCAAAAACATGACCTTCCTGTTGAGCACGGCTTAACTTTTTGCATTCGGCTGCTTAAGCTTAGGATGATTAATTTAAATACATAGCTGGATTAAAATAGCTTGTAACCATATCTATGACTTGAAAAAGCACCTGCATTATTATAATACATAAGAAGTGGATTGAGAAACCACGTGTATTATACAGCTTTACAGTTTTTTGTGGTATAAAAGAGTACAGGGGAGCCGGGAAGGGTATTAAAATATTTGCTTATGATTTGCTCTATCGTCCAGTGATACAGTTTGTCAACTAATCAAGCTTTTAGCCTATCAAAAAAAGGCCAGAAGTCTTCATTAGTATTTTACATGAGAGCTATCTAAAGTGAGCGTTTTTATCAGAATCAGCCAAACTTTTTTCCTACTAGTTAAAAATATTTGCATGCATCATTTTGTTAAATTGGTGTTATTGTTGCATTTAGGAAATCGAAGATGAAGAAAAAACTGCTTCTAATTGGAGCTGGTCCAACCAGTTCCATAATTGCGTACAATATCAATAAAATCCAAAGTCTAAAAGATGTATTCGAAGTTTACGTCTGGGAAAAATCCAGAGGTTCTGGAGGTAGATTTTCCTCATCTAGAAGCCCAACAAATCCTAATTGTTTGGCAGACTTGGGGGCTCAATATTTAACATGGAGTGGGCAGCCCTTTAGTAAACCCTACTTTGAATGTAATGTAAAAAAAATGCAACTGCATGTAATATGCAATATAACTAATGATATTTTGCATGGAAATAAACTCCACGATTCCTTATAGATCTTTCAAGTCAAAAACTGATTCGGCAGTTTGATACCTCCAAAATTCCAGGATTCCGACAAAATTCAGAGAAAACTAATTATGTTTGTACCTCGGGAACGGGATCGATTGTTAAGCATTTCTTTGAAAAAGTATGCCTTATCTTAAATAATCATATTTACATTTTTTACAGATTTTTATTGTATTCCTCATCAATTATGTTAAATGCTTGCATACTTTCTCCAGTCTGGATCTACAGTAACTTTTAACGAGAGAGTTGACAGAGTTACATTAGGGGATCAGAATAATGTAGAAATAACTAATGAAAATGGGAAAAAGGAAGTATTTGACTTTGTCGTTTCAACAATGCCAGTACCACAACTTTTAGTCTTGAAAAATATTGACCAACTTTTATCTGGTATTCATCATATTCTAACTTGGCATCTACATTTACATACTACTATTGTGCTTATTTTTCTTAACAGTGCATTAACATATTAATTTTTTTAAAGATAAAGCCAGCTTGAAAGATAATCTTGAGAAGGTCAAGTATACAGCGAGGTATGCTGTAGGATTATTTTATGACGATAAAGAACCCCCCTTTTCCAAAACGAGAGAGGCTATCAATTTTGTCGACAATGATCCAATTGTACGCTACTGGTCTATAGAGAATAAGAAAAGGTCACTAGGGAATGTGGATGAGACTTTGAGTCCTGGACCTTGCTCAGTTGTAGTGCATACTTCTACTGAATACGGAGCTCAACATGTTGAAGACACTCCGGAGGGTTTAAGGGGTTCTTTGATGGAGAGAATTAAAAAATGTCTTCCAGAACTTATAGAGGTTGAACCGGCCTTTGTCAAGCCTCATAAGTGGAGGTATTCTCAGGTTAGTTTAGCTAATTAGAGTGAAAGTCACGAATGACGAAGTACAGTTTTAGGAATTATGCATAACCGTTTATTTATAATTTAATTTATCTGGATCTTGTAATGCTGAATTAGGTTGACGATGCATTTCCTGGATCTCCTGGCTTTGTAGAATTGTCACCACATCTTGTAGCAGCAGGGGATGGATTTTCCCAGTCAGGTTTCGAAGGTTGTATATCTTCTGCTGAAGCAACTTTAGAGTATCTAAAGCGCTGTTTAGAGTGAATAAATAAAGTACAAAAACAAGTGTGAAAAATATTGATAGCGTTTTTGAAAGCTGGAACATATTTTACTTTACTAGAGCTTAATAAATAAAAATCCTTCAATCAAATATAGCAAAATTCCAGAGGTAAAAATTAACATTATGCGATCTAAACAAACTAATTTTAGGCTTTAAAATATTGTTAACCTAATTACCGAATTTGTACTTTCATTTTCTGGTTCATTTACCAGTATTTTGTGAGTAAGGAAACTGTAAAATGGCAAGTTGTGCATGGCTAAAAGAGGGCTCATTAGCCCATAAGAAAAGCACGGAGAGGAAATTATCCTATTTCATTAATTACATTTATTATTCAAGTTAAACTAATACTTGGTACTTTATCCCAAAGAAAATTAAAATCCGCAATGCGCACAAAGCATCCTTCAAATCTAGACGAAACGCATATTATATAAAACTTCATCGTTTATTGATTGAATATTATCAATTATCATAAAAGGGCTGTTTCGATTGCTTCATAAAATCTTTACTAAAATTGTAAGGATATTAGCCTCATAGAACGGAGGTCTCAGTTTCCAGAGAGTAAAGGCTTCCTTCCTGAATCATTATCCGGCAATTCATAGCTCTTACGGGCAACTGCATATCTCTGGAGTTCTTGAGACGTTCTTGTAACTGTATTCTTGATACTGCTGGGTAAATCTCCCCATCCATCTTTCGAAGAATTGGGGTCCAAATATTTATCCCAGATTGATCCAACCGTCCCATACTTTTCTTCCTCCTTATCTAATTTAAATTGCATGGAGATAAAATCGATGTAATGTGACATAATTCCTACCAAGTGGCTTTTAAACTCACGTAGACAAGGACAGCAGCAACTTTTCAGGGATTGGCAAGACTTTGTGCAAAAACTTTTTAGGGATTCCCAAAACTTTGCACAACACGATATAGCCATTATAAAGAAGACAAAGTAGCAGATGAAGTCACTCTCAACGCCGGATTTTAAATTCCTACTTTCAAATCCCTAAAAAACGTTGAATTAATCAATATGCCTCCGATAAATTAAAATACTGTCATAAGAAGAGCGAAGCCAGGGTAATTCTTTAGAGACGCTTTATTTTCTAGTAACATTTCTCTCATGGATGGACATTTTCACCATTGGAAACTGCTATATAAAAGTGTTGCAAAGTTGAAAGATCAGAGCTCAATTCATAAGAGGTGGCCGAACATCCATGGTCATATTAATTTCTTGTAATTGCTTCCAGAGAGGAACGTTGCCAAAATCTTCCTCTGCAATAATTACAACAATGCATTACAGAAATAGTATAGTATAGTAGATCATATTTCAAATGTCATTGATCATGCAATCAGTAATCTCACAAACAGTAAGGTTAGCATTTACCAGAGCTTGTTGGCCTTGTGTAAGATTGACTTAGTTTGCGATTCAAATTTGACGTATCTCCACAGTCGAGGGTCTGTTCGGGAAAATTATTTTGTAGATTGTCGTTCGAATTCAATAAATCTCTAATTGAGGTTAATGATTTAGACCGTTGGCGAGTTAAGATTTGGTAGTTACTCTTCTCAGAAATGGCAAAATTACTTCGATCTTTTTTTGAGTCGGGTCTACTCAGATTCGTCTTTGACTTCCTGAATTATAAATTTTTAACATACGTGAAATGACAGCATGAATCAGTGCTTTGTTAAGCGTTTAAGCGAATCTTCTATATATTCTTGTATGAATTCCATCCTTACGCGTATTTCTCCTTTATATCGCTTCTCTGCTGTTGTAATCTCTTCATGTAGGCATCGTCTTGAGGTCTTTTAGTATTGCTCTTACAAGTTCCTGTAGCACAAGGAGATGAGCCCTTTGACCATGAATCATTCGCAATCGCAGTTACATCCGTTTCAACAGTATTTGGAATCAAAGGATTTCTTTCCTCTTTACTCTTTACCCGACTTGTAGAATCCACCTGAATTAGGCCATTTCCAGACAAATTGAGTTACCGAAACCGATGATGGATATAGGAATTTTACTTTACTACACAAACTTACAACAGCATACGTTATCAAGAAATCCGTACATGTACTGGGTCATCTTTTTTCATGCTATTTACTAGCAATTATACCTTGATTTACCTGTATGTGTTCGAGGTACGGTTGCATGGAAAACTTTTGGATAATGAAAACTTGAGTGGCTTTCTTTCTAAATCTGTGCCATGGATCAACCTAAACTTGTTTAAAAAAACTTTATTCTCCTACTATGTTGCAATCCGCTAATAATGGCATTACCAGAGTCGATGATTTACACATAGAGCCACCCCCACATATCACAAAAATCTTCAACCACACCAATTGCAATTTGTCATCTCATGTTCCAATCCAAACTCTGCGACCCATTTTTTGCTGTCTACTTAGCTAAAAGTTGTTGGCATGCCTTTTGCATAGCAATAACCAAATTATTTACAAGAACGAATAACTTGCAGGATTTCTAAAATTCGCAACTCGCAAGCGAATTACATTACATTGGAGGAGGAATATTTCATCATTTCAATATTGCATTTGCGTTTACAAGCTCGGAAACGGTTGAATATGGAATCAAATGCTGAAGAAGACGTTGGCGAGCAGTTGTCGAAGGCAATCCGTACCTTTTTGGGATACTTCAGGTATGCAAATACATGCTCGATTAGCTCGATGCTCCAAAGTTATCAATATATTCGCATTTATTCTAAAGATCGGCTTCAAGGAGCTATAAAAATAATATTTACATTTTACTCCCAGAGAGAGAGAGCTATCCCCCCCCCCCTAAAAATAGAGAAAGGCTTAAAGCTATTTTCAACTTTTATAGGGAGAACGCATGGGGTGAAATTCTTATTCGAGTCGGGGTCTTCATTCTCCTGGTTTTCCTTGTCCATGCATTTTACATCATGCTGATTTATCAAGGTATGGTCTGATTAAAAACACACCCTAATATCGCTATTGATTTAAAAGAAAATTCCTACTCCCGTTTTAAACTCTTTGAAATATTTTGCAGTTCTGATCCCGTGGATACAAATGTACATGATGGACTCGTTTCTGGACGAATTAAATCTCAAGATTAAGGGGACCCATTGGGATCGTTGGGGAACGGCGATGGGTACTAAGATCCAGAAATGGTCTGATTACATGTGATTACTGGTGTAAACTTCGTCAACCCTTTAGAGACGACAACGATAGAAGAGGAGAAGGATGTATTACTATACAAATCTAATTTGCCAAAAAACATGAGATGTTCTTCACCATGCATGCAAAAATACTGTACGTTTTGTAAAATAAAAAATACGTATATTCCGTAATTCAAATGCAATTTAATAACTCGTACGCTGGAAAACTAGTGCTCAAATTACTTTTAGTTGTTAGCTGTTTTTCAACTGCTTTTCAATGTCTTTCATATACACATCAAGTTCATCCTCCTCTTCATCCATTGTCATCGCATTATTACTACTACATTCACCTTCACTATTCACTGCTAATGTTTGTATTTTAGAAATTAGGTCACTACTTCTAACAGGAGGCTTAAAGGCTAACTCTGTTTCCGAACTAGACTCCGACATGACCTTTTGTGGCTCTTCATCTTCAAAATATTTTTCCTCTTCATCGAGTTCTAAATTCTCTCCAATATCATACTCCTCATTGTTGTCTACAGTTGAGTAGTCAAATTCTGTATCATTTCCTTCTAAAAATATTCTATACATTGTAGTAAAAAACTCTTCCTTAAATAATTCCTTCTCTTCGTCCTCTATTTCTTCCCCATTCTCGTTTGCTTCCTCTTCAACCCTTTGACTTCGTCCACCACTAGACCTTGGCACCGGTTCGTCATCGTCCTCGTCATGATCCATGAACTCATCGTTTACATACTCAGCATCGGCAGCATCCTCATCCGCCTTCTGCCTTTCTTGATCCAGACGACGGTAGCTCTGACCCTCTTCATTCCTGTCTAGATGAACCATCAGCAGATCCGTTAGCGGTGTCTTGGAGCAAGACGCAGCGACCTTCTCAGATCTTGCTAAAAACGCTTCTCGCTCCAGCTTCGTATGATACTTTCCGATAAGTTGGTCAAACAGGATAGGATTTCTTCGTTGCATTTCCTCCTCAGTAAAGTAATCCGTGGTATCCACCAATTTCTGAAGGGCAGCATACCTTCGGTTTTTTAACCGGAGCTTTCTTGATTCTACAACAAAGTTTAGAGAGTTTATACATCACAACAATAGCCGTAGTACACAGATAATAAACTAAACACTTGTAATACAATCATGCATACCCACCCGAGGATAAAGATCTCTCCAACCGTTTCAAGTAATGATAAATGGCTTCATTACTTTGAAACTTTTCAAAGTTTTTCAGCTGCCCTTCCTCAAGAAACTTTCCAAACCTGGTTAGGAACTGTAGAGGACTATGTACAAATACTTCTTTCAGCTCGTCAAATCTCTCCTCTTTGGATAAATCCTTTTCCCCTTGTTGCTGACTTTTGACCCTCAAATCCTTGATTTTGGACAGGGCTTCTAACATATCTATCTGGTCAGGATACAGTTCTATACATTTTATTTCACCAAAACAAGCACAGTTAATAAAATACCAAAACAACAAACTGACAAAAAAATATGTGCTCTATTACCCAAATCCTCACCAATATTCCGCCCTCGTTAATTACACCGCACGCCTATCCCTTACATGCCAAAAGGGGTATCTCTTCCGTGTTAAATATTCTTGAAAATACCTTTTTCTAAATATACAAGCCGCGGCTTATATGGGTGAGGAGGATTTAGGTAACTTAAAATCTCTAGAAATAAATAATTACCATCTGGGGGGATCTTCTCGCTCTCATTTCCGGTGTTTGAAGACGTCATTTTCATAATAATAAACTTTCAAAACATTCAACAGTATTTTTGAGCTTTTTTAATCCGGATTTACTTGCAATTTTTGAAGAAAAAAAACTTAAAAACTTGTCAAAAAATATTTTTGGATTTGATTGTTTACTTTTATTTTTTGAGTAGATTCCCACGGAATAATTCACGGGGTTTTGAGATAATCACAACTTCTCTTTTACTCTCCGGCCGGGAAACTTTTTCCGATGCGTTTTTTTTAACGAAAAGTGCGGAATTAATTGTGACTTTTTTTCGAAAGTTTTCGAAAGTTTCGGGTTTTTTTTTGCATAAAAAACGACGACTTTTTGGTAATAAATGTGGATGTAATAGTTCCATTTGATTAGTGTGATCAAGAAAGGATAGAAAGGATGATGGAAATCGAAGAGAAGTCCGACACCGAACTCTTCGTCGAGGCTGTAAGTTTTTATATAAAAAAACAGCTTTTTTTAAGACAAAAAAGCGTAGAAAGTCTTAGAGTTTATTTATTAGAATTAGGTGTTTTAGTTTAGAAGTTTTTTGTGTGATTTTTCAGCTTTCTGACGAAGATTTAGCGCATGAAGAGGAGATTTTGAGGAATCCGTTCTCTATCAAGCACTGGATTCGCTATATCAGTCATTTGAAGACGGATAAGAAGAACAAGAAAGAGCCCAGGCGGTTGTTCCTAGTTTATGAGAGAGCGTTGAAGGAATTACCCGGATCTTATAAGCTTTGGCATGCTTATTTGGTCTTTAGGAAGGGGCATACACTGAGGAAAAGTCCGAGAGATCCGGCAATTCAGGTAATAAATTATTGGTAATTAATTTATATTATAAGGACGGATGGATTATTGTGAGATTTTGTTGGGATTATTTATCAGGAACTTTATGCCACGTTTGAGAGGTCGCTCGTCTTCATGAACAAGATGCCAAGAATCTGGATCGAGTACTGTGACTTTACTGTTAAAACTGGGAGAGTTACTCAAACTAGGAGGATTTTTGATAGAGCTCTTAGATCCCTTCCTATAACCCAGCATAATCGAATATGGCCGAGTTATCTTAATTTTGTGACTAAGCAGCATCACATACCTCAAACGGCTATTCGAGTTTACAAAAGATACTTGAAGGTATGGACAGTTGGTGTGTGGATTTTTTAATTTTGGATTATTGCTATAAGTCTTTATAATATTTTCGATGATTTTATTTTAACAGCTGTGCCCTGAAAATGCAGAAGATTTTGTGGAGTATCTCATGTCAGTGGGGCAGTTGGATGAGGCGGCAGTGAGGCTCGGAAATTTGGTTAACAATGAAAATTTTACATCTAGAAAGGTAAGGAAGATAGGGCGTTTGAGCTTGGAAGTGATAGTGAAGGATTTGTAGTAGGTGAAGTCACTCTGGTTTTGTCATGTTTAGGGCAAATCAAATTACATGCTGTGGGCTGAACTGTGCGATTTGATTTCTAAAAATCCGACCGAGGTAAAATCATTAGATGTTGATGCTATTATTCGTAGCGCACTTCGGAGGTATACTGACCAGATTGGTGCACTATGGACCAGCTTAGCGGACTATTATGTTCGATCGGGGTTGTTCGAAAGGGTAAGGAGGAAAAATTATTGTGTCTCATCTTGCATTTTATTGGTCTTTTAAATATGTTATGTATTTATTCAGGCAAGAGATATCTATGAGGAAGGAATAAGAAGTGTAACAACGGTGCGAGATTTTTCCCAAATATTTGATGCCTATGCTCAGTTTGAGGAAGTCTCTCTCAGTAAATTGATGGAGGCCGACGATATTGATGATATTGTCATTGAAATGAGACTTGCTAGACTAGAAAATCTCATGGAAAGGCGACCGTTACTGGTTAATTCTGTTCTTCTTCGTCAAAATCCACATAATTGCAATGAATGGTTGAAAAGAGTAGAATTACTTCAAGACAAACCCAAAGAGGTAAATCAATTTTCTTACTATTCAATTATGATGGTCAGAAGGTTATCAACTTTATATGATTTTTAGGTTATTGCTGCATTCACTGAAGGTGTTCAAACGGTCGATCCTAAACAAGCTGTAGGTAAATTGAATGCTTTGTGGGTCAATTTTGCCAAGTTTTATGAAGAAGCCGGTCAGATCGAAGACGCAAGAGTAATATTTGAGAAAGGAACGTTGGTCCCATATCTAAAAGTAGATGACTTGGCCCATGTTTGGTGCGACTGGGCAGAAATGGAATTGCGACAGAAGTAAGTGATAAAAGATAGTGGAATTCATTAACCACAATATTATATTCTTTTAATATCCTGCTTTGTAATGTACGTACATATTTCATTTCCGTTAAAGGAATCACAAAGAAGCCCTGAGATTAATGTATTCCGCAACTACTCCCCCAACTGGACCTAAAGCAGCGTACAGTGATGAGACTGCTACTGTGCAGGCTAGACTGTACAAAAGCTTAAAACTGTGGTCTTTCTATGCAGATCTTGAAGAATCTTTTGGAACTTTTAAAACGTGCAAAGCTGTTTATGACCGAATTATAGACTTAAAAATTGCAACCCCTCAAATCATAATGAACTACGGCCTTTTCCTTGAAGAAAATCAATATTATGAAGAATCTTTCAAAGCTTACGAAAAAGGGATTAGTCTATTCAAATGGCCTCACGTTTATGACTTGTGGAACACTTACCTGTCCAAATTTTTGGATCGTTACGGAGGGGAAAAAATTGAGCGAGCTAGAGACTTGTTTGAGCAGTGTTTAGATACAGTACCTCCTAAGTATGCTAAAAACTTTTATCTTTTATACGCAAAATTAGAAGAAAAACACGGGAGTGCACGTCGTGCGATGAATATTTATGAAAAGTCAGCGAAAGCTGTCGATAAAAAAGACCAATTTCAGGTAAAGACCAATCGTGAACAATTACTATTACTGTTCAAGAAGGCCAATATTTGTAACGTTCAAATATGTCTTTAATATTTTAGATGTTCAACATTTACATCCAAAAAGCTGCTTCTTTGTACGGCGTTACGAAAACTCGACCAATCTTTGAAGCAGCTTTGGAGACCCTGGCCGACTCCGATGCAAGACAAATGGGAGTAAGATTTGCTGAGTTGGAAACAAAACTGGGAGAAATAGACCGAGCTCGCGCTATATTTGCTCATACGTCCCAAATTTGTGACCCTAGGGTAAAGCCTTTTTTCAGTAAAATCTAAGATTTTACAATTGACGAAATAAAAATAATAATCATGATTTATTCCTCAGGTTTCTTCAGACTTTTGGGCTGCGTGGAAAGATTTTGAAGTTCGGCACGGCAATGAAGACACGATTCGAGAGATGTTACGTGTTAAAAGATCCGTGCAGGCTATGTATAACACACAGTTTACAGCACATTTAATAGCACAGCAAACTCAATTAGCTGGAACCATTCCCTCTTCGATAGAAGACTCTAAAGGAATTTCAGAGAGTCAAGAAGAAAGTACTCCAGCTTCTATTGAGGAACCTGAAAGGCCGCCTCGTCGCCCAGATCAAGTTTCCTTTGTTCGTGGTGACATGTTTGTTCCCACACATAACGTGGAAGCCATTTCAGCAAATCCGGATGAAATTAATTTAGACGAGGATGATATGGAGGAAGAAAAAGGTATGCTTCGCTTTTATTAGTATTTTGAATCTATAGAGTAGTGAGTTGATGTTGAAGACGTTTTAGCTCATTAAATGTTGTTTTTTTTTGTAGAAGAGGACGATATGGAGGTAGAGAAAGTTGATATTCCATCTGCTGTTTTTGGATCGTTAAAACCCTCTGATGATGCAGAAGGAGACGACGAAGATTAAAAATCCAGGCAACCATTTTAAATATTATACTTCACTAGATAGACAGTATTTTTGACATTTAAATAAATTATTATGTAATAAAAGTAAAGAGAAAAGTGGTAAGAAGGGCTATACAGTTCTTTCTGTTCAGAATATGAGCTTGGCTTTGTTAAAATCGTGGTATCTGTTTTTTCTCATTATGATGCTTTCACTTAAGAAAGTTTAAATACATCTTTAGAGTGGTGTCACGGAGCGCTAAACTTTTCGTTGTACTTTTACTCAAGTGCAAGCGTAATTTGATCCCATATATCATCACTTTATCTTAATCAGTTTATGAAAACATCAAGAAAATACATTCTCCTATGCATAGGTTTATCGTCTTATCTACCAACACTTATTTGTCTACTGCAGAGACAGGGGCACAGAATAATGCGTATCATCAATGCACATTAAACTTTCACCTGTAGTCTTTTAAGTTTGTGCAGAGGTTGAATACTGGCATTCCCCCAGGAGTTTAGACTTCCTAGCTCAACTCTTGGAAGAGGATAGGCTGAGCAACGAAATTAAAATAAGTATAGCATGTATCTGGATCTGGCTGGGAACAAGTGTTAAAGTTTACGTTGTCTATACTGTTGGATGTAGAGAAATATAACCGTTTATCTAGTCGAGGGCACACTATCAGCATATGGAGTTTCAGTGTAGAACTTACTTTCCCCGGAAGTTATGTCGAAATCCCAGTATAACCCCAATGTACATTTTACTTCTTCTCTCCAAGGGGTTCTTAGGAATAACCCTGGCAGTATAACGGTAGTAAAATCTCGGGGTATTCAATCTACGATGATGTGAATGAGTATGAGCCAGAGGATGGCTGACTTGTGAAAGATTGAAGGAAAAGCAAAAGGATTCATTAAGTCCATCTGTACTTTATCAGCCCTTATAAAATAGGGAATTGAATAGAAAAATCAATTTTTAGTTTTGAAAATAAGCTCAGACAGTTACGCTTGAAGTTGTCAACTAGACATTATTAGCCAGGTGGGTCATACTATCCAAAATCAGCTTGTTATCATCCATGCAACCATGCAGATAAACACTGTATCCCATCGAGTATTCGATTTTGAAGTCTTGTGCAAGTAAAATTGAAAATATTTTAGAATTGACTAAGCCAAAACAACGGTCTTCATTCAACCAGATGGCTAGCTCATTTATTTCTTTTTAGTACATTTACAGGCATTTAAAAGGCAGCAAGTCAATATCCATCATACATAGGTAAAATGTTACAAAACCTGAGTCTTACATACTAAACCCATAATTCATTCCTCGTCTATTATAAGGATACTTTGTCTATGCGTCAATATAATTCCTATGTATTTTCATACTCAAGTCAGAGATAATACACAGACGAACTGAATTATTATTCACACAGAAAAGTACCTCCCTAGCCAGGTCATCCTTACTGCTAGATGTGCATTTTAGTTTAAGGTTGTTAGTAGTAGGAGACAATGCTAAATCTGCAATCTGCTGTATAACTTGCGGAACACTCTTAATTTTGCTTCTGCTACTACTTCTTACAAGTTGTGGGTAGTTCTACCTTAGTTAATACTTTCGTTTTAGTATTTCGTTCTTGCAATGCAATGAATCAAGTAATAGTAATTGATACTATAATATGTAATGATATTTTCTGTGAAACCAAGCTAATCTACAATTTTGTATTATAAACTGCTTTTAACTCTAGACGCATCGGGTAATTTTAGTTTTAGCTGAAAATATGAACTGTGAACATGAATGCATTTAAGCTTTACAACAGTGGTATGGATGTTCCCTTGAATTGGATGTTTTACTGGCCATCACCAGTATATCTCGTTATGATTTTTCTACCTCTGTCTATTCCGACGAATTCTGACCTGAAGGTCACATAATGAATTGAAACCTTGATCTTTCTGTCTTTCTAAATGCAGCATCACACGGATCAACCCGCAATATGCTTTTCTGTTTTACTCCCAGAACTTACGAGCAGTGTCAGTGGGATTATGAGGTGACAATATAATATTTCTAGTCCTTCCAGTCTCAGAATAAAGGCCTAATGTCATACCCCTATCAACAGTCTAGTCTAGGTTATCTTTCTTATGCTTCAAAATACGCGTTTCGAAACCAAAAACCTTACTTTCAACTTTTATCCTTCACACTTAAAATTTTCAATGAAAGCAAGCAAATCAGGCTCATAACCCCATATAATAATTTTACATGTCAACTCGTTTTGTGCATGGAACTTTTATACTTACAATTGAGTATCTTCTTAAGTCTTAAAAAGCAATAATAAATACAGTCTCGCTAAGCTAAAAGCCAAGGGGGTCGTCGAATCCAACTAAGGAGGAAACTTTGGTTTGCTTTGGTAACATTTGTAAGCCAAGCAAACCTACGTAACTATGAACTTTTAGCCTGGTAAACGGCAATGTAAATGTAAATAAAATATACCATCATCCAGCCAGAAATATACAGTAATGCAAGACAACCAAGGCTTCAACACAAGACAAGAAAACTACACATACATATTCAATGTAAATACAATACAATTGCTGCAATTCAACCATCACATTACATTACATTTTTACATCAGAGAAACTATCAGCTAGTGGAATGGCAACATGCATAATAGAATCCATTTCTCGAGCTATACCAACCACCTCTTTAACTTAATTAGAAAATGTGATAAAAAGACTCCATTGGACCACCACATACTTGTCTATATCTCTAAATAAATATATTTACGAAGAGCATGTCCTAGTCTTAGTCATCTCGTATCAATACCTCCTCAAGCCTCCCTCTAGAAAATTCAGTACACAAAAATATGTATGTATGCATACATTTACTACTTCGAGTCCAACAAAAAAACACGGTCGATCATCAGCTGAAAAAGGCCCATATTTTTCTGAAATTCGTCTGAAGAAAGGGTTACAAATGATGGATGTCGAATGCTCAAAAATACAAGCACCACAGCCCCATTTTATCCTAGTCCGGGTTACTTATTCTGTGGGTTTTTTCCCATGTTAATATGCTAATACTTTACTAATTAAAAGAAGGCATGGAATAGCAAGTAGCAGTAAGTAGAGAGTAGAGTTAGGCGAAAAAGCACAAGAATTGGCAAATGCTTCAGCTAAAAATGCAGGTTTCCTAAAACGTTAACAGAGAAATAATAATGTTTTGTATGGTAAACGATGATTGATGTTAAAGATATCATGAAGCTAGGTCTGGAAACAATTGTCCTTTTTCACAAAAAGTACAATTGTCCTTTAGGGGTAAGATTGTAAAAAAAAATACATCACAAGATAAGCTCTCCTCTAATGCTAGAGTACTCTCCCCCCAAGTACTGTATTTCCGGAAATTACTCCCCCGGGGAGTTAATTTTCAAAGCAAAAATTGAAATAACTTTTAACATGGGGAAGATAGAGCGACTTTTAATTTTTAACATGGAAAGAATAGGGGGATTTTCTTCCAGGGGGGAGTAATTTCCGGAAATACGGTACACTTTATCCTTGCGGCTGAAGTGAAGACACTTTTAAGATTTCATTTCAATTTCCTTGATGATATTTTGTTGCATATAACATGACATATCGAGGGGGCCGAATTATTGATCACCAAATTATACATTCTTCCTAATTGAAACGAAATAGTCAAACATTTCTTGAAATTCCTCAAAAGAAATTGTTACAAAATGAAGATTCTCGAATCCTACCCTACTTCTCTAAACAATCAACCACATCCAACTACATCCCATTGTTTTCCAGGCTTGAGTATCCTATCCCAAACCAAAAATACCCCCACCCACCCCTCCAGCCAAATATTAAATCTAAAAATGCCAAATGTCTTAAAAACTTCCAAAGAAAAAGGGTTTATAAAAAGCTTCAGCTATCCTTATAAAAACATCCCTAAAACTAAAATCCATCAAAAGCAGGTAGTTTCTCTAAAACTGTCACTAAAATTGTCCTTCACTAGACTATCTATCTATATACCCATCTAATTACAAATCAATTAAAATCCCTTCCTCCCAGGGTATAGTTCCTTCCCAAAATCTTCCCAAAAACCCCCTAAAAACCGCTAAAAAACGAAGATAACCTTCTAAAAAATGAAAAAAATAAAAGCTGAACTCATAGCACATCCCATCAAGCAACAAATACATCCATCCATCCATCCATCCATCCACCTATACCCATAAAACTAGGTCCATATTCCTTCAAACTAGTAAAACTGCATCCAAAATCCACATTTCTAAGGAGTTGTTGTTGTGCGAAGCTATATGAAACGAACCAACCCCTTGTGATTCTTCGAGAAGAGGGACGGGGAGCAGCCAAAAATCCACCCACCCAACCCACCACAGTGCTCATCTATGGGAGCGAAATGGACTGGTGTTTGTGAAAATCGTGGAGCCTAAAATTCTAAATTCTGGTTGTTTTTTTTGCAAGAAATCCACACTGGCCGTGACAACTTGGTCCCCGTCATTGGTAAAACAAAGTTTAACTATCTCTTCTCAATATTTCCTCTCAGGTCAAACTTATTTCCGACCTTTTACGATTTTTTGTCCAACTCTCTCCTCTCTCAAAAGTAACTGGGGAGGTTGGTTGGTTTTGGAGGTTGCAAATGGCCGCTCTCCCTCTAATAATATGCTAACCCTCCATCCAATTCCTACTTTCTCTTATAGAAATTATAGGATTTGGGGACTGGTTTTTCAAAATTTCCAAACCAGCTCCGCACAGCTCGAGGTAGGAAAGCTAGAATGAGCTTTTGTAAAATATTTTTGGGAGGATTTGATCCTGATGTTGGATTGGGAAGTAGTCGTGGACCGTTCTGTAGTAGTAGTTGTAGTTTTAGTACATCATACTACCACGAAGTATTTAGGCTTATTCCTCTATTATATTTCGTACAAACTAACCTATATTATGCTACCTCGGACTAGTAGTCTCAGGCATGAGAGTGGTGGTGACTCTTGTAGAGATGGATTGTATTATTGTACCAGAGTTCTATTACTTTTGGTAGAGATATTTTGCTACGCGGAGGTTAGGTAGGTGTAGGGATAGAGGGATATTTTAACTGTAGAAAGAGAAGGATGATGATGATGATGATCATTCTGAGCAGAGTGGTGGTGGTTTCATTCAAGCCAGAGTAAAGGCACCAAAAACACTCGCTTGCAGAGCATTGGCAAAGCGAACTTTACTCTGGGCGGAGCGTCCCTTCACAACAGCCTTCACTAGCGCATCGGTAGGAGTAATTCATATGGGATGTTTAGCTGGGTGAGGTTTAGCATGGGAGGGATGGGGGAATCCTGTCTATGTTGAACGATCGGACAGATCTTGAGCAATTCCATGGCTTACCTTTGTTGTAGTGAAGAAAGTAATGGATGGGTTCGAAATCGGGTAGGGATCTCAAATTGGGATAGTGTAGGAGAGGGAGGGATGGTGGATTTAGGGATGTGTGTAAGCTGGACGACGCTGGCTTTTTTTTTGGTGAAGAGATGGGGTCAAGCGATGGGTTTTGGGGGGAAGGGGGTGTGGCTGACCTGGGGTGTTTGGTCTCTTTAGAATCCCCAGGGGAAGGGGAGTCTTTTGGTGGTCGAATCGTTGTTCTGGGTTGAGCAGAAGGGGATTTGGGTCCTTTTTTAGGGGTTTTTGGAAGGATTTATGAGATTAGCGTTGGGTGGATGGCATGGCAGGGACTTTGGAGGTTGTGAATGAAGGATGGGATGAAGACTTGTGAAGGAATGGAATCTTAGGTTGAAAGTAGATGTAGAACTTTCCAGTTTATGGATCCTTGAATGTGTATTCGAAACGAGGGGCATTATCATATCGTTCAAGTTAAGATGGGGTTTAAACTTTGATAGAGATAGGCTAGGGGTTTGGCTTTCTCTGGAATGAAATTGGGAATATCACCGAATGCTAGATGGCTCGATGGGTGGGGTTGTAGGATATCTTAACAGTGTTTATGCATATCTAACGGGTACTCTTGTACTCCTCTCATTGAGACAATTTAATGGAAAAGCATCGAAACGGGGCAGAAATATTGAAAGTAGCAGGATACGATAAGACCTAAGAGCTATTTGGGTCGAAATACGTTGGTATGCAAAAAAGTCAAAGCGCTAAGGTGTATCATTTACGACAGTATGGTAGGCAAGTCTCCATCCGGTGGTTATGACAGGCAAAATCGATGATTCAATGATTCGCATTGAATATGTGTTAATGTTGCATTTTATGTGTGGACTTTCTTGTGGATGGGTTAACCAATGCCAGAGAATTCAGCTCATTTGTCATTTATCATACCATGCAGAGTTTGAGAAATTATCTGTGCATAAGTTCTTTAAAGTACCATAACGTAGCAGTTGTATGTAATATTTGTCAATCCAAAATCCAATTTATTTGGTAACTTCATCATTTGCCAA